>MCJB01039264.1:106500-134801 GCA_002018475.1 Nicotiana obtusifolia | reverse complement strand
TCCCCCCCCCCCCTCCCCCCACAAAACCCTCCAAAGAAGTGCAGTGAATTTCGCTCATGATGTTCTCTGCTTCGACACCCTTCTACTTACTTTATATTGGCTTGAGATGACATTTCAATTCCTTTTCTTTCCTCTTGCTTTTCTGTCTTTTCTTTTTACCCAAAATAAAAAGGGAACTTTGGTGAATGTTGACCTGGGTGATGCATGTTTTGGTTCAATTTCTTTAGATGCTGTTGAAAATTGCTGACCAGCACTCTTTAGATTCTAGCAAGGACTTGTAAATGGAATGAATAATTTTTGTTTTGGATGATGTAAAAATAATTCAAAGCAACCTTTGTGGTTTCTGCAGGTCATAAGCAAGCTGGAAAGGCGGACAGTTGCTTATCATGAAGCTGGGCATGCTGTTGTTGGTTGGTTCTTGGAATATGCAGAGCCATTGCTCAAAGTGACAATTGTTCCTCGTGGTACAGCAGCCCTTGGATTTGCTCAGTATGTTCCCAATGAAAACCTTTTAATGACTAAAGAGCAGCTATTTGATATGACATGCATGACTCTTGGTGGCCGAGCTGCTGAGCAGGTAAGTTTATCAACTCTTTCTCTTGCTTTCATATGTTTACCCTATTTGCATTAAGACTTAATTGTTGAAAGCATTGTCACCACATTGGATGCATATAGAAAAGCATTTGTGCAAAGGACTCCATTACTAGGCATCTAAGCTCCATGATGGAACTTCTGTTATAATATGAATGGTTGGTTTTCTAGTCATGCACCAACTATTACCGAGTAATATGTCTAAGCGCATTTATATCTTAAGTAATTCATAATGGGGTTGGTCCTATCCAATTATCTACTTTACAATCTCAACAAAAAGAAGCTTGATGAAGTAGTACATCTTGATTTAATAACACTGGTAGTATAGAACAAATACCTTTCGCTGGAGCAACTCTGCCTATGATACTTAGTTGTCGGGCAATATGTCGTCACTACCTTACTGAAACGGCAGTGTATCTTTAAATGTTAAAATGTCTTTTCAACCCTTTTTTGACTAGTGGATCAGATTTTTACTATGTTCTTATGAATATTAATTTTGGAGTAGGTTTTGATTGGGAAGATCTCCACCGGAGCTCAAAATGATTTGGAGAAAGTCACCAAGATGACTTATGCTCAGGTAGCAGTATATGGTTTCAGTGACAAGGTTGGCCTCCTTTCGTTCCCACAAAGAGAAGATACGTTTGAGGCAAAGCCCTACGGTAGCAAGACAGCAGCAATTATCGACAGTGAAGTTAGAGAATGGGTAGCCAAGGCATATGATAATACTGTAAAACTAATAGAGGAACACAGAGAACATGTGGCTCAGATTGCTGAGTTGCTACTTGAAAAGGAAGTCCTCCATCAAGAAGACCTGGTCCGGGTATTGGGTGCTCGTCCATTCCAGAGTAGTGAGCCCACAAACTACGATAGGTTCACGCAAGGATTTGAAGAAGAGAACAGTGAAACTACAGATAGCACTGAGGAAAAGACTGCGGAAGATAATGGATCATCGCCTGTAGTACCGGAGATTGTCCCAGTATAGTCGTGGGGTTGTGATTTGTAATTGACATTGCAGGGAAACGACTCTCTGGTATTAACTTTAAATTTTAGATAACTCTATAAATTATTTGTCCTGATATTAATAATAAAACATGGTCTTTCCGAATTTGTGTAATCCATGAACCATTTATCGCAAAAAAATGGGAAAGGGTAGAAATATAATTACTGCCTCTTCTCAAATAGTTGGGGAATCTGTGATCTCTTAGTTTCAACATTGGCAGGGGTGGCAATTTCTCCATTCCAACTTCTGTTATTGACATTTCTGCTTTATTTGCACGGCAAAGCAAAAAAAAAAAAGTAAAGAATTATATGAAAATAGAGAAAACAAACTATAAAATGATCAAACCCCGCATGAAAAATACTAATACTAGTGTAATAGCGATTGGAACGATGCTAATTCCTATATATTCATTGTCTAAGTTGTCCTATGTTTGAGGAGTTCGGGTTACACATAACATATATAATTAAAAGGAAAATGCAATGAATATATAATTTCTAGAAGAAGTACAATTGCAGGTAGAGTTGTAGACGCTATAACTAAATATTACAAAGAAAATGATGAAAAAGAGTAAATGAGCAGTAATTATGCTCTTTAATATGCCATTAAGTTATAATTGCATGGAATACGCATCACAGGTTACTGAATTCCATAACTAATTACTACTAATAAAGCCTTAATAAATTACAAATTGCAACGAAAAAGAAAAAATGTCGCACCAGGTCAATTCAATTTATCGACCGTGCTCCAAAATTTCAAACTACAGTATAGTTGCTACCTCGCGTTATCTTTTCCCAAATTTAGTTAGTCAAAATGTGAACGTTCCAATAATTCCATTTAATATTATCAAACAATCAGTCAAAATTGGCGTCACGAAGTAAAATGAGCACAAAGAAATGAATGTCACACTGAGAAGAGTGGCCAATAGTAGACTGACTATATTTTACGAGATAAAGTAAAAGAAAAGAATTAAGCAATTGCTATTAATAGTGTAGCTAATTCTTGTGGGACGTGAAGGTATTAGATCAAAACACAAAGATGATAAGTCTAGCAAATGAATCGTAAAAATTAAAGCGTAAAATAGTTGATTATCCAATTATATTCGTTTTAGACCGTAAGTTACACACGACGACCTGAAGCACTCAAATTACTCCTTTTCATTTTATATGAAACTTGGCAAGAAATTTAAGAAAATAAAGATTTTTTTTCAACTTTTGATCTTATACCTGATATAATATTCAGATAAAAATAATAGTATTAAACATGTGGTGTTACCTAATATCAGAGGCGGATTTACGTTATCAAGTGAGGGCTCACTGGCACGCGGAACGTTCGGCAAAATTTTCATTGATATATATATATGCTTTTATAGAATACTGATATATTAATTGTGGCACCCTGTATGCAAAGCAGATTTTGATTGATAGCAAAAGTGCATACCCCGACCTTCAAATCATGGCTCCCCTTTATGTAATTATAACACTTTTGCAACTTATGATATTAAATATGTAATAATAATTGTGTGACTAACAAAAACTTATCACTAAAAATAAATTGAGAAGTTCAAGTTAAAATATAATTAAATTATTAAAATTTTATTTTTTGAAACATATTAAAAATAATTTAGTATCACGTAAATGTATGGAATGTCTTGACAAATTATTTTAAAATCAGTAAACTTAGATTTAATTGCTTAAAAAATAAATTGACTGTGTGACTTTTCAAGTAGCCAAATCAAATCACACACATAAAACACCGGAACTAGAGCCAAATATGCCAAATTGGATAGTCTTTCTGCCCCGCCAAATTCTCCATTAATCCGTTCATATTGCCATTTCTGCAAACATTTACAGGTAAGTGCATCAAATTCTCGGATAATAATGGTGAATATGAGATTAGGTTTTAACATAATATAACGAACTACTTATATCTTTAACCTACAGTTACAGTTCTTCTAGCAAGTCAAGCATATGCTGAAATTTTGAATATATAATAAATCTGTTACTTTACTCTCTAAGCTTAAACATCATCTTGTGCAGAAGTTGAATTTTTTCAAAAAGATTCTAGCAGCTCCGTGCAGGCAAGATCATATAATCTCATTAGGCAACATTATCTCTTAGATTTGGTATCTTCTATAGCCAAAATGTATCTGAGATTGTATTAAAAAATGGCTTGGAGTAGTTTTTATTTTTTAATTTTTGACTGGGTAAATAACTAAATATTTGGCTCTAGTTGCTTGGAAAGCCACATTGGTATTTTAGCTAATTTGGCATGCCTACTTGGCTTTTTGGTAAGAATTAATGGATTTTAAAAAAAGGGCAGCCCGGTGCCCAAAGCATCGCATGATTCGGGAAGGGCCGCACCGCAAGGGGTGTGATTTAGACAGCCTACCCTAATGCAAACATTAGTAGCTGCTTGAATACGTGACCTATAGGTCGCACAGAGACAACTTTATCGTTGCTCCAAGGCTCCCCTTCATTTAATGGATTTCCGGCCAAATTTATTTTTGGAGTGAGCAGCCATAAGTTGAGTGATTTCAAAGTGACAAAAATTAGTTGTAAGGAAAAAAACCCTAAGTATAACCATTTTAGAAATTAATTCATTATCCCATGTGATTGTCATTGATCAGTTACATTTGACGTTAGAGATCATATGATGGAGTACAATGATTTGAAATGAGCTAACATAAGAGTGCTCAATATGATATTTAAAAACTTTGGATGTCATATCAAAATATACATATATTTATATAAGCTTTGTATCATTACAGATAATGTCGAGATGTTCTTTGCTTATCAAAAAGAGAATGTGTAAATGTAGTTTGTACAAGAAATTGATTGTAGAACTTTGTGAAATATTAGTAAGAAATCGGTTAGAGATAGTTTTAGAGATCTAAATCATTTTTACAATTCTGGAATATTAGGAAGATGAGGATACTTATCCATGAATTGTCGTAAAGTCTACAGAGTGGGATGGAGTTGGGCTGTAGAGATCTAAACCATTTATGCTTTTCCACAAATGAGGAAGATGGGGATATTTTATCTATTGATGATGATGATGGAAATCAAAAAGTGGGGCAGGATTTGAGTGTGCATTTCTTGTGCGTGGTGTGTAGAAAGTAGGCAGGAAATTAGAAGGACGGTGATTCGAATTGCCTCTTTTCTCTAAGCTGGTTGAGATATTGGGTATTCGGATATGCTGCTATTGCTTTTCTGCTAGGAGTTCCAAATTGAAATAGTAAGCAGTAGATTTTGATAATATGCACTTGCATTGTGTCACCTCTTATGTCTTAACATTGTGTAAAAGTGGTCGTAAACTACTTAAGAGAACCACATATTACAACTCTGTCAGAGTGAAAACCTTTATATGTGAAAGTTTATGCTGTTGAATCCTTCAAAGGTTACATTAGACACTTTTTATGAGTTTAAAACATTGAGCTCCAAAGTAGAATAATTACAAAGGATTCATAGCCAACCCAGTTAGTTCGGGATTGAGGCTTAGTTAATTGATTTGGTGGAGTTTGAAATAAGTGAAGTAGCAATACCTGACATGATCTTTCTTTTCTTTTTATTTTATGCTTTATTCCCTTTTGGCTTATTCATGGTAAAAACTTATTCTTTGGTTTAATCTTGGCAGAGGAAAGTGCAGCTGAGTAAGGAGGCCCTCAGGAGAACTCTATGAAGAGATATCAACTTATACTCTCTTTGTTATTTGTTGGCTTTGCTTTGTCATCAATATTACTTCTGAGTTATTTCGAACAGGAGGAGGTTAGTTCTAGCCAACAGTTTGTTGTACATTTCTAACTCTCATTGTTTCAGCTCCTTTTTCTTGTATGGGAGGATGAGTTTAGTGCCTTAAAGAGTATGAGACCAGTATAGACTGGTATGTAATCTATTTGATAAAATGTTACAATCAATTTCATGTAATCGTGGATTTGCCTAGTGGATGAAATGGAAATGAAAGTACAATTAACTGTATGTCTGTACCACTGTACCGGTAAATGACAACACTTGGATAGAGGATGTTTCAATAGAAGGTTTGATTTGGAAAACTAGGTCTTGGAAAAATTTCATGGATAAAATTGTTAGTTTGCTTTGAAGAATCGGACTTGGACTTGGTTTTTGAGATGAAATCAACTTCATTTAGATGTTATCAAAATAAAAACAATTTAAAACCAAATGCCATTAAATAAAAACTTAAGTATTCATGCTATGTCATTCAACCATGTGACCCTTGCATCTCAGTTTATACATTGCCGATCCGAACCTATTCTTCTTAAAATAATTCTTTATGTTGATATTTATAGAAGTAAAAATATAATAAAGTGGATTATGATGAAAAACTTCTTTCAAGGTTTTACAGTGTAGCAACGAAAATCCTGTATATGTCAAATCTTCTCATTGGTGACTGGTGACTTAACAGGATTTTTATTTTCTGGGAGGGCAGTGTTTGTCTTATTTTCATTAGATGGTTGTATTTTCTTTTTTCATGGTCACTTCGCTTTTAAATTCTCAGATTAGCTTCCAAGAGTTCAAAAACAAGCTATTTGAACCTGGTCTTGTTGATCGAATAGTTGTTGCTAACAAAGATGTAGCCAGAGTTTATGTAAGGAATTCTTCACCTGGTAATAATCAAACTGGTAATGACACCGTTCAAGGTCCTACAAGTAATAGAAACATTAGCAACCACAGATACTCTTTTAACATTGGGAGTGTTGAGTCATTTGAGCAGAAGCTTAAAGAAGCGCAAGAAGCCTTGGGAATAGTTTCTCACAATTTTGTCTCTTTGGTATATGTTAATGAGTTGGATTGGTTCCCAGAACTGATGAAGTGTGGTCTAACAGTGTTGCTGATGAACTGATGAACTGATGAGGTGCTCGTGGAATATTTAATATTGGTAAAGCGCATTTCACAAAGATGGACAAAAATGCAAAGGACAAGGTGAGAATTAGTTCCCATTGTTGGTACAGCTTCAGCAAAACAGCAGTCTTTTCACTGAGAATTAGTTTTTTTCATGATTAGTTGGAAATTAAAGTCAACTGGCACTTTTGTTATACAGGTCTTCTTCAAGGATGTGGCTGGATGTGACGAGGCTAAGCAAGAAATCATGGAATTCGTCCACTTCCTTAAGAATCCCAAGAAACACGAGGAGTTAGGAGCCAAAATTCCTAAGGGTGCTCTTCTAGTTGGTCCTCCTGGGACTGGAAAGACACTTTTAGCTAAAGCTACAGCAGGAGAATCTGGTGTACCTTTTCTCTCGATTTCTGGGTCAGAATTTGTGCAGATGTTTATTGGTGTTAGTCCTGCTAGAGAGGAGCTTATTTTGGGAGGCAAGATGATGTGCACCCAATATAATTTTCATCAACGAGATTGATGCAGTAGGTGGAGCAAGAGGGAAGGGACGCTATTCTGGAGGAAACGATGAACGTGAGGGTACTTTAAACCAACTGCTTGTAGAAATGGACGGATTTGCAACCACATCTGGTGTAGTTGTACTTGCTGGCACAAATAGATATATAGACAAAGCCTTGTTAAGGCCTGATCGATTTGATTGCCAGATTACCATTGACAAACCAGACACAAAAGGTCGTGAACAGATTTTCAGAATCTATCTGAACAAGTTGAAACTTGACCAGGAGGCAGCGTTCTATTCACAGAGATTTGCTGCTCTAACACCAGGATTTGCTGGAGCAGACATTGCGAATGTTTGTAATGAAGCTGCTTTGTTTGCTGCTAGGAGTGAGAGTACCGCAATCAAATGCAACATTTCGAGGCAGCAATAGACAGGATGATTGGGGGTCTAGAGAAGAAGAACAAGGTATCCAATCTCCTCACTCTTTTTCTTAAGATGCTGTTATGAATTGCAGTCCAGTAGGTTCTAGTAAGAACTTGTAAATGGCAAAAAAAATTATTTTTGGATAACATGATATACTTATGCAAAGCTACCTTTGTGCATTCTGCAGGTCATAAGCAAACTGGAAAAGGAGGACAATTGCGTATCATGAATCCGGCCATGCTGTTGCTGGTTGGTTCTTGGAACATGCAGAACCATTACTTAAAGTAACAATCATTCCCCATGGTACAGCAGCACTAGGATTTGCTCAATATGTTCCCAATGAAAATCTTTTAATGACCAAGGAGCAGCTATTTGATATGACATGCATGACACTTGGTGGCCGAGCTGCTGAGCAGGTATATTTATTAACTGTCTCCTTGTTTTCACATGTTTTCCCCACAGCATTTTCAGCTAATCCTTTGGAAACATCTCATCGTGCTGGATGCATATGCAAAGACTGTTAGAACGTCCCACATAGGTTGAGAAAATAGGCTGTTGCTTCTTTATATGGTCTTGGACAATCCTCACGTCGTACTTCAAGAAATGACTCCTGTGACTTCTCTTAGGAAATGACCATTTTTTGATAATCTGCTTGCCCCTTCACTTAACGAAATAGTTATCCTCTACAAGGTGAATCCTTTGTGACATGAATTACTTGTGTTATAGTTCTGCTAGAATATTTTATAGTCATCAAACTGGTTTGTTGCATGTCAATTTAGGTACCCTTTTTTCTGTCATAATATGAATGAGTAGTTTCTTAGACGTATTTAAAAAGTCTGTGTCATGCCACCAACTTTTACACAGTAACATGCCTAGATGCATACATCCTAAAGTATTCCTAATGAGTTTGGGCATATTCAATTCTCTGCTTTTCAACCTCAAAGAAAGCTGCTCAATGAAGTAATAGGCCTCAATATGACAACTCTGGGTATTCATAGAATCAATAACCTAAAAGCAACGTCACATATAATACTTCGTTGTTGGACAAGATTTAGTCACTACGTACCTTAATGAAAATGCAGTCTCTTTAAATCTTTAACAGCAACTTGCTTTTTCTACCTTTTCTTTTTCCGAATTTTCTATCTTTTGTTTTTTATTAAATCAGATTTTTACAATGTGCATATGGATTTTAATTTTTGAGTAGGTTTTGATTGGAAAAATCTCAACTGGAGCTCAAAATGATTTGGAGAAAGTGACCAAGATGACATATGCTCAGGTAGTAGTCTACTGTTTCAGTGACAAGGTTGGTCTTCTTTCCTTTCCGCAAAGAGATGATACATTTGAGACATTAAATTCCTACAGTAGCAAGACTGCAGCAATTATTGACGATGAAGTTAGAGAATGGGTCGCCAAGGCATATGATCGTACCCTACAGCTTATTGAGGAACACAGAGAACATGTAGCTCAGATTGCAGAATTGCTACTTGATCAAAAGGAGGTCCTTCATCAAGAAGATCTGGTCCAGGTATTGGGTGAACGCCCATTTGAGAGTAGTGAGCTTACAAACTATAACAGGTTCAAGCTAGGATTCGAAGAAGAGAACGGAGAAATTAAAGATATCCCTAAGGACAAGACAGCACAAGATAATCAATCCTCTTCTGAGAAATCAGAGGTTGTCCCAATCAGTGTTGTCAAAGGTGAAAACACTCAGAAAGAATGTGCATGTAAAGGATGGGTTCTAGTAAAGAAAGGTGCAGTTAAGAAAAAACAATTATAGTAATATCTAATAGAGAACCTACAATCAAATGTAATATATGAAGTACAAAGCATGTCTATCAAGTTCGAAAACCAATTAAACTTTGATTTATATGCAAAGGTGCAGCTTTTAGTTTCTAAATCAGGTTAAATTACTAGTTTTCTTACGTCAATAATGTTAGCTGTGGTGGAACGAGAAATCATCACAAGGGAATTCAAAAAAAGAAAGCAAAAATGCTACACCCGAAAGCTTCCCATATGTTAAAGGGATTTAACAGTTTATATATATACAAAAAGGAAAATTGCTTTTATTTTACTTGTGCAGTGTAATTTTTCGGACGAAAAAATTCCATCTGACCCCTGCTTATCTATCTATTTGTCTATTATATTTATTGTTTAGTGCTACTACCGCTTTTAAGATAGTGTCCGTGGGCAATTAGATGCATTTCTTGTTGACACTTGACACATTTGCATTTCAACTTGTCCCACACTAGCATGCAGCGGCAAAGGTACCAACTACATTTTGTACAGTTAGTTTTCTCTTTTATTATTTATAACTGTAAAGTGTAATTAGCTAGTTAAGTAACAACTCACACGATAAATCATGCTCAATTATTTACGTAAAAAAAAAAAAGGTGAGAGTATTCTTGTTGACTTGATTATACAAGAGAGAAACTCTATATATAAAAAGTTTTGTCACAAGAAAGTAAGTACATTTTCCATTCAAAATCTAAAAAGTAATGATTCTTCTACAATTAAGTGGAGAGTATTCTATAATACTCCCTCTGTTTCAATTTAGATGAGGTAGTTTGACTCGGCACGGAGTTTACAAAAAAGAAGAAGACTTTTAAAACTTGTGGTTTTAAAAGTTTAAGGGGTAAAAGATTTGTGGGGTCATGACGTTTGTGTGGTAATAAAAACTTTTCATTTAGGGTAAAATGGGTAAAATGAAGAGTTTAAAGTTGAATTATTTCTAAATTTAAAAATGTATCATTTATTTTGAAACAGACAAAAAAAGAAAGTAACTCATCTAATTTGAAACGAAGGAAATAATATTCTTTTGGCGCGAAGAGACCTTAATACTAGACCGTGACCCTAAAACGATCATCCAAATTATGGGTGATGGCACTGAAATAGTCAACCGAAGAGTCGAGACTAGTAAAATTGTAAAAGTAAGAAAGACTCTGATATCATATGAAAAGAGAAAATATGAAGAAATACTTGTTGAATTGGTTGTAGATAATACAAGGGGCCTTTCTATAAACGAGTTAGTCTACTTACCATAAGGTCAAAATGGCATGGCATAGCCGTTTTTATTAGTGGTTATTGAAAATAGCCAGTATTTGTAAAGTTATTAAAAAATATTTATTATTTTAATGCGGAAATAAAATTTAGACAAAAATATCCTAATTAAAATACGGAAAGTTCCAGCATAATATGCAAGATTATAGAACTTTTGTGTATAGACTTCTAGCATATTATATTAGAACTCCAACCCATTATGAATTCCTGCACATTATGCTTGAATATCATATGTAAAAAATTCGAACTCTAGCATGCTGGAATTTTTAAGGGTGTATTCGTTCAGATTTTATTTTCACATGAAAAGAGGCTAAATTTCGACTAATTATAAAACTATGGTTAATTTTTAATTAGCAGTTGTAAATCATGTTATTTCTGATTTTTTCTTCCTTGCAATAAGGTAGCTAATTATTCTTTTTGTAAAGAGTGATACGTTAAAAGACTAAATTAACGAGCCAAGAAGCACTTTGAACCTAGACACTACATATTCTAAATTAATTTTCTTGATGTTTTTGGCAGTTTCATGCTTTCGTGATCTTTGGAAAAGGTAGAAAAGAGATCACTCCACTTGCAGGCTATCGTACAACTTTGCGAGGAAAGCATCACCCCAACATTATTAAACCAGTATCCATATTGGAATCCAGAAGATCAAGGTGATTAAATGTTAGAGAAGTTTTATTGCCATTTTTCAGATTACTGTTGCATGCCATGGACTGAAATTATGGTCCTTGTGAAAAAAGAAAAAGAAAAAAGAGAACATTGGGATTGAACTAAGTAGGGAAGTGATCTATTGCATCTAATTCTGAATATGCTATTTGTCAGTTAACACACCATTTGAAGGCCTAAATACAAGGCTATGCAAAACTTGTTCTCTTTTCAAATGGAAATCCAATCGAGACTCGTTAAACTTACACAATAATGTTTAATAACAAACGCCTTGCACATAAGGCACAACAGGGTGTAGCCTTATTGTCAGTGAAATGGGATAAAAGGCCTTGAGACTAGAAATTAAATTCTAATAGAGACAAAAAATACTAGGTAATCTTTTCCTATCTCCCTAAAACTCGATGATGAGTAGAGTTACCAGGTACTTGTACTGATGAAAGGTAGCAGGTATGTGCTACATATTTTGCAGCAACGATTATATGCTGGTAATTCAACTTCATCATCGGTCGGCAAGAACATTTTCTGAAGCTCACCTTGTCTGATCATCTATTGATCAGTACTGAAGAAGCTTGCTGAAGTTTAGCAACGAAATAAACATTGTGTCGCTCGTGTGAGCAAATATTTTTTAGCTTTAACAACAGCATGAGCTTGCCAGTTACCTGCATGGATGGCATATTCAGTCACTTTTTAATGTTAAAAGATGAAGTGAAACAAGAGAACATATGAAATAAGTCAGGAGACTTGCCTCTGTATTGTTTGATTTCTCCAAATATGTGGAAGGGCAACTTATGTTCAAAAGAAAACATGTTAAAAACATGCCTTGCAGATTTCTTAAATAGGTATCCAACAAGATAAGGCATATATTGTTCTCCCTTTCCACCCTAGGAATAGCCATTTGTTATTTTCGTCGATTACAAAGTCTTTGTGATAGTTTGATGTCACCCTTTCTTTTGCCCTATTCATGACTTCCCGTTCAAAAGGTATATGTGTAAACCTTGCCCTTAGATTACGAACTTGCCACTGCTTATATGTCTCTGGCCTTTCAACTCTTTCCCACCCCTCACAAGCTATGGCATTCAAAGCTTCCCTCCCAAATATCTCTCTCTCAATTAACATTCTTTCCGGAGACTCGCGAGGTACATTAGCTTCCAGCATATCGAAAAGTGCAGAAAAGTGATAAAGGACCTCACGAAACCGCGTGACAAAAAATGGGGCACTGTAAGCCCCATTGACAATCCCATGGATGAAAATGTCTGGATTGATTTTCCTTATAAGATCGAGAACAAGAGTTCTCGAACTGTCAGTTAACACGGTCTCATCATGCAAGTTTTTAAATCTATACAAACAATTGACAACAAGAAATTCATCTTTTTCAAGCTTTAGATCCTCAAGTCTGATAGTTTCCCATTTCTTTGCAATTGCATGGTATTCAAATGGAACATTAAAGGTCTGAGCATAATCAGCCAAACGGCGTCCTGTTTCCTCAATCCTTTCTGCTGGCCTAAAACCAGGTTGGGGAAACTCTATACCAGTAATCCGAAGCTTTGGGGGCCCACCTTTTCTAGCTGCGATACGTTGAATAAGCGTAGGCCATTGAAAGCCATAGAGGATACCAAAGTCAATGACATGGACCCTTGCAGCATTCCCTGCTTTTGTCATGATTGTCTTGTTTGAGGCAAAAACTGAAAGCTTCCTGAATGGAGATGATGCGAGATACAAGTGATAGGCCTTTAAAAATTGGCTGCTGATGTTTTTTTATTGACGAGGGCCTTATAAATCTGGCTACCAGTGCCAGCCAAGCGTGCCTCCATACCATCGGCAAAGCAATGAGCCAATCTCTGATTGCCATCTCCGAAAGGAGATGAATGGAGTCTGATCTGTTTCAGCAGTTCAGTTGCACTCCTGCAATCATCAGCAGCAACAGCCTGTGCACAATTTATTAGAAGAGTCCTTAAATCTACGACTTCCTTTTTACCACTGTGTTTCTTGCCGCGGCCCTTCCCTCCAGTATATCCTTTTGATTGCCCATTCTGCACCGTAGTTTTCGTTCTAGCACTCTTCAAGCTCTCGCGATAAGCTTCCAACGCTTCCTTTCCATTGCCCAAGCTATGCAGCAAAACTATATCAAACTCCTCTGAACGAACTGTTGATTCTGTATAAACAGCCACTTGCTTGCTACTTCTTTCTTCTTCTAGAAAATCCTTATCATCTCTATGAGGATTCTTCCTCCCTCTCGGCTCTGTAGGTGAAGTCTCTCCCTCGTCCCTTTTCTCCACCCCAGCAGCCACACAACCACTTTCTCCTCTTTTCTCCAGAGGCAACAAGTCATTGATATCCACATTGTCCAACAACTTAGTATTAGTTGGGAGGTATTTGTTTGCTTCTTCCACTCCTTTCCTAAAGTTCCAAATCGGGTGGCTGTCGTTATATATATCAGGGGTATGAAGAGGACTTACAGGAGAGTCTAAGAACCCATCTACAATATTATTTATGCTACTCGATGAGCTAATTGAAGAGTAAGTACTATTACAAACTGAAAGGCCTTGTACATAAGAGGAATCAAGATCATTGGATACATTAATAACCGTTGGATCAAGTAGGTACCCACAACGGTCATTACTATTATACAGACTTCCTGAGCAGTACTCATCTGGTATCTCACCATTCTGGTAAGTAATCAACAGGTTTTTCTGAGGTGAAGGTGGATATTTCTTGCCGAGGGCCTCATAGAATGACTTCTCTTTCGCTTGAAATTCCAACGACTCCTGAAGCATATGTGTCTTGTCCTCCATATCTTCTTCCATAAGCATCTGATTTATATAGCTCAAAACCGTATCGGAGAAATCAAAGTCTTCATTGTATTCATCCTCAGCACCAATGTCAGAAGTCAATTCTATGTTGCTTGTTGGTAAAGGGCCATTAGAAACTGATTGAACTCCACCAACATAGTGTGGGACAAAGTTATTTTCAAATCTTTGACTATTCACTAGCTTCTGATCTTGATAAATAGCTTCAAATCTTAGTTCATTATTCTTCCGACGATTCAAAGAAATGGGTAAGGTTTGGTTCTCCAGACTGAATCCAGAAGTTGGAAAACTATTGAACCTTGGATCCATTTTAACCTAATTCATAAGTTCTCAAATTAAAGCTCATTGTCAACAATACCTACTGTGATTGGTTATATGTATCTGTGTCCAAAACCATAAAAAAGATAAAAGACATTGAAAAGGGCATTGGAGAAAAACAAACATTAAATCATGCATTACCAAGATTAAAATTTTATCACAGATTATCTTGGACTATCTTTAGATTCTTCCACCATTAGATTCTAAAATTAAAAAAGGGGGTTGCAAAAACTTGCAGTACTCACTCAATTCTATATTCTAGATGCACCCTTGCTCATTTAACTTAAAATTGAGCTCATATATCTACTTGAAGTAAATCCAGAGAACACCTGAATTTACCAGCAACCAACAACAACAACAACAACAACAATAAATCCAGTGAGTTACCACAAGTGGGGTCTGAGGAAGGTAGTGTGTACGCAAGACTTACCCCTACCCTACGAAGGCAGAGATGTTGTTTTTGATAGATCAATTTACCAGCAACCATAAACCAAAAAAAAAAAAAAAAGAACTTGATATGAAAAAAAAGATTGAAATATTATCACAGATTATCTGGACTATCTTTAGATTCATTTTTGAACTAAAAATATTATAAAAGGGGGCACCAAAAACTTGCATCATTCACCCAACTCTATGTTCTATATGCAGACCTACTCATTATTTAACATAAAATTGACCTAATATAACGTACTTGAAAGAAAATCAAGAAAATCCCAGAATTAACAGGCAACAATACAACAATACCCAGTGAAATTCCACAAGTTGGGTATGGAGAGGGTAGCATAATCCTAGCAATCATTAAAAAGGAAAACAAAGCAGTGACAGTAGCAAGAATTAACAGGCAACAATAAGCTCAAAAAGAAAAAAAAAGGAACTACACTTGATATGAAAGAGAAGATGTTAAGGGCATACCTCAAAACTAAGGAAAGCAGAATCGGTAGAAGAAAGCTCTAAAAGGGTACTATAAATTTTTAAGTCTGATGTCCACTTTCTGGAAGAAAAAGTGGAGACATCAACTGTTGAAAAAGGAAGTCAGTCATAGCCAGTTATCGGTCGTTGTAGTGAAAATGATCGGTTAAAGTTATCAGCTTACAAATCTGGAGCAGCATGAAAAAGAAATCAACAGAAGAAAAAAACAACTGGTGTGATATACCTATGATTGCAAGCCACCTGTAAACAAGAACCAATGGTTTCTTCTTCTTTTATTCGTAGGAAATGCGACGCCCTTTTTTGCGCCATGACCATGAAAACTGGTGTAATAACACGGTAGAGCGTCCAGAGGCAATTTTAACTTACTAATAACTCAGGTTCTAAATTTAATATTTATATTTATTTTCACCTCCACCGCTGAGAGTGGGCACGTTACTGTCAGAAGTGGGTTGCATGTGCTGATTTGTTTTGTATTCAGCACTTCTTAAGGTGCGGACAGGGCCTGATCCACAGTTTAAATTTTGGCTCTAATTTCAAGAAACTTTAAAGATATTGATTAATTTATCCTAAGGGGTTCAGTTTAGTTTGTGAATGAGTTATGCTGCAATTATAAAGTAGAATCATAATGCGGAGACTAAATAATAATTATATTTTATTTAGTAAATTATTATTAGTAGATGATTGGTTTATTGGATTAAAAAATAATAGGTTATCGAATATTTTGTTTAAATTAGACAAATTTGGAGAGACTTTTATTTCCACTTTCAACATTGATTTTCTTAAAAGACTTTGGGGGAAAAGTAATTGGAAAGGGCAAATGTGTGATTTTGAAGACTTTGGGGAATTATAATCACGAAATTCTTATCCCACGTACAGTGCGGAATAAAACTAATACCACGATTGTGGTTAGAGTCGTCAAAATGGCTTGGCCCGTGAGGCCAGCCCAACCCAGCTCGCTACTTGGGTAGTGTTGGGTTAAGAATTTTTAGCTTATTTAAAATTGAGTCTTATAAGCCTAGCCCTTGGGCCTGGGCCGGCCCTCGGGCCAAAATTAATTATATTTAAATTTAAATTAAAAAAATCTATTAACTTTAATCCCTGTTCCTCAATCCCAAATTGCTTATTTACCCTTCCATATCAACTAGAATTTAGATTCTTGTGTAGTATGACAAATTAGTTTTTCTTTTACTTAATAAATAACTAACTAGGAAAGTTTTAAGTGGCCAATGATAAATTTTTTCAAAAAAAATATTATTTTAAGTAATGATAAGTTTGAATTACTTTAATATATTTTTAATAATTAAACTGCTCTTCAATATAGACAAAGATTAATTTTAATACCCCAAAAAGATTGACAACACTTAGCAAATTTCATGTTTTATAAATTTTATGAAAAATTTGCACTTTCACAAAAAGTCTTAGATTTTTTTTTTCTTCTGCTTCTCTCTCTAGGCGCACGATAGTGAAAACCCTACTGTGTGCTGCCGGAAGGCATGGCCAGGGGAAGGCCGAAGAGAACTGCGACCCAAATTCAGGCAGTAACAATAGGTGCTATTGCAAAGAAACTAGGAATCACATATGAAATAGCAAGTAAGGAAGGTGAGAAGGAATGGCCGACGTTACCGAATAGAGGAAAAGAAATCACCGCGCCACCGCCTGTGGCAATGACGAACGAAAACAGGGTGAATTCGGGTAGTGTCGCGATGCCACGAACACAAGAGCAGAACAAAGTGGATAACTGGGGCTCGATGCAACTTAAAGGGCAATCCAATGGAGCACAGAAGAAGTTGGATCTGCCTACTGAACAGGGTGGTAACAACAATGGACCAAAATCATGGGCTAATATTGTATGGGGGAATAAATTTGCAGCTAAAGGTATGCCTCTTCACTATGTGGCTCTTATAATTAAAAATGGAAAGAAGATTGTACAATTGGAGCAATCAGAAGTGGAAAAGGAGGTTGAGAAATGGCATACAACAATTATATTGTATGTGGTTGGCGATTCGCCAACTATTGCTGCTTTGGAAAGATTTATCGTTGTGCAGTGGAATTTCGCAACAAAACCACGAGTATACTATCACAATGATGGTTACTTCCTGGTACATTTCACTAATCTGGAGGATAGAGATGCAATAATCTATTCAGGACCCTATACTAAAAACAATAAGCCTGTGATATGAGAGCATGGACCCATGACTTTAATTTGCACGAGGAAATTCTTAAGACTATGCCACTATAGTTAAAATTACCAAATCTACCTCTAAGTTGCTGGAGTATGGAGACATTAAGCAGAATAGCTAGTGGCCTTGGAGTACCATTGTATGCTGATGATTGCACAACAAACATCGACAGAATTTCGTATGCTTGAATTTTGATAGAAATGGATGTAACAGTTCCTTTACCTGAGAGCATCACAGTGGCAGATCCCAAAGGAAGAGAGTTTGAGCAGGCTGTACTATACGACTGGAAGCCTGAGTTTTGTGGTAGATGCTTACAGGTTGGGCATGTATCCTTGGAGAAACAAAAACTGAAACAAAGACAAGTTAAACAGCAAAAATTACAAAAGAATAAGGAGCAGAATCTTGTATAGCAACAAAAGGGACCTCTAGTAGATGATGAAAGTAAGATAGCTAGTCCTAAAAAGGTGCAAACCAACAATATAGTGGAAAAGGAAACAACACAAGAGAGACAACCAGAAAGACTACATAAAGAGGACGGCTGGAAAGAGGTTAGAGAAAAATCTCCAGCATAGTCATCTCATGTGCTAGTAGGAGGTGATCACAAAACAAATACAACTAATGATTTCAGCATTCTTGAAGCTAATATGGCAAGCACTTCAATGGCACATAAAAGTGCTGGGCAGATGAGAGACAATAGAGATACAAGGGATCCTTTTCTTCCTAAAACTTCAATATGAAATTACTAACATGGAATGTGAGGGGCCTGAATAAGCTGTATAAGCAGAGGGAGAAGTTTTTTATTAAAAAAAATACAATTTATTGTATAGCTATTACTGAACATAGAGTTAAGGAAGAGAATGCAGCCAGAATAATGGAGAAGATAGCTCCTGGATGGAAAGTATGTACAAACTATACTACAAGAAATAGAGGTAGGATATGGGAACTATGGGATCCATATATTCTGGATTTCACTACGCTTGATAATATCTGCAGCTGATCCATGGAAAATTGAGGATTCTATCATTGAATTTTGAATTTTACTTCACACCAATTTATGGGCGATATACTATTGAGGATAGGAAAGCTATGTGGAATGAACTGAGGCACATTCATGGTAGGATAACTAATGCATGGCTAGCAATGGGTGATTGTAATGTCGTACTTAGCTTGGAAGACAGAGCTAAGGGTAGTCCAGTGCAGGATATAAAGGTCAGAGATTTCAGAGAATTTCTATATGATATAGGGATGACTGAATAAAAATATATTGGCAGGGATTTCACTTGGACCAACAACTATGTCCATAGTAGGTTTGATAGAGCTATGGTTAATGCCGAATGTATGTTAACTGTGCCATAACAGAGGTCATAATCATGGATCCGTATTTTCAGACCACACACCACTAAGCATACAGATAAACAAAAGAAAGTCAGATGGGCCAAAACCTTACAAATTCTTTAATTATATAGTAGACCTCCCCGAGTTCATAAAAATAGTAGAGAGTAGTTGGCATAGACCTATGAATTGTAAGGGAATGAAAAGCTGAAACTATAGGGTGTCAAGCAAGAGTTGAAGAAAATCAACCATTCTGACTATAAAGGGGTGACCAAGAATATGCAGAGTATAACGAAACAATTACAAAAATTGCAGGCTCAAATGAGGAACATCAATCATCCTCCAGAAATGTTTGAAGAGGAAAGGAACTTGAAGATACAGCTGGAAAAATGGAGGAATATAGAAGAGAGCATCCTTAAGCAAAAATCGAGAAATCAATGGCTCAGACTAGGAGATTCAAACACTGCATACTTCCATGCTTGCGTAAAGAATAGGAGTTTGCAGAATATGATTACAAAGCTAATAAACTCTACAGATATTATACTTAACACTGAGAAAGAAATAGAGGAAGAGATCACAGGTCTTTATAAAAATCTACTTGGATCGGCTGCTCAACCATTGCCTGTCATAAATCCAGAAGTCATCAAGGAGGGGAACATTCTTCATAGAGAACAACAGATGGAATTGATAAAGCCTATCACAAAGGATGAAGTGTACTTAGCATTGAATGGTATTGATGACCAAAAAACACCAGATTGTGATGGCTTAGATTCTTGTGTCTTCAAGAAGGCATGGAGTGTGGTTGGAGATGAGATAACACAAGCAGTGCTACAATTCTTTGATTCTTTAGAGATTATCTGCCTTTTAACTGTACAACTGTGATCCTAATCCAAAAAGTTAAAAACCCATCTACAGTGAAGAAGTACAGACCAATTTCTTGTTGCACTATCTTATACAAGATAATCTGAAAAATCCTCACAACAGATTGCAAGGGATGATGGACTACCTAGTGGACAGTAATCAGGCTGTTTTTGTCCCAGGCAGATTGATAGTGGACAACATTATTCTGAGTCATGAACTGATCAAAGGGTACAACAGAAAAAGAGTATCACCCAGATGTATGATCAAACTGGATATGCAAAAAGCATGCGATTCTCTTGAGTGGCCTTTTTTGGAACAAATGTTGATTAGTATGAATTTTTCTGATATTTTTGTGAAATGGATAATGACATGTGTAAATACTGTGTCATATTCCATCCTAATTAATGGGAAGCCTTCACCACCTTTTCCTGCTAAGAAATGTCTAAGATAGGGGGACCCTTTATCCCCCTTTTTGTTTGTTCTGGCAATGAATTTATCTGTGTAGACTGCTAAACACCCTGAGGAGTAATCCTGATTTCAACTACCATCCAAGGTGTGAAAATTAACGGTGGTGCAGTTGGGTTTTGCTGATGATCTTTTACTCTTTTGTAGAGGAGATGTGATATCAGTCAAACTACTCTATGATTGTTTTAAGAGTTTCTCTACTGTCTCAAGACTGGTGGCTAATAAAAGTAAGAGTTCCATTTATTTTGGAGGAGTACATCAATCAATACAACATGAAGTGCTGGACTGGTTGGGTTTCACAAAAGGAAGTCTTCCTATAAAGTACCTAGGAGTTCCCCTTAGTACAAAAAGGATATCTATTATTCAATGCCGGCCTTTGGTAGATAAAATGCTGGGAAGAATAAACTCTTGGACATCAAAATTCCTTTCATATGCTGGAGAATGGAGCTGATCAAGAGTGTGCGATTCGCCATACAAACATACTGGTCGCAGATTTTCATTCTTCCAAAGAAGGTGCTCAAACTTATAGAATCTATTTGCAGGAACTTCTTGTGGACAGGGGGAGCATACCTATCTAAACGAGCATCGATAGCTTGGGAAAGGATCTGCTGGCCTAAAAGTGCAGGAGGATGGGATGTGATGAATATTGGATTGTGTAACCAAAGCTGCTATTTGCAAATTGCTATAGAATTTGTGTCACAAAAAAGATAAGCTATGGGTACAATGGATTCACAAATACTACATAAAAGGAAGGCAAGTTTGGGAAGTAGAATTGCAACAAGCTTCATGGGTGATAAGGAAGATTTTGAAGACAAAAATATTACTGAAAAAGCTAGCATAGGGAGAACTAACCTGATGAATATGCCCTATTTTTCCATACAAAAAATGTATGTGCGACTGCGAGGAAATTATCAAAAGGTACCCTGGAGAAAGCAAATGTGTACCAGTAATGGGGCCCCAAGATGGATCTTTGTACTGCAATTAACAATCCATGAAAGACTGAGCACTAGAGAAAGACTATTCAAATGGGGAGTGACTACTGACATATTCTGCCCTTTGTGTAGTGCGGAAAATGAAAGTACTGACCACCTCTTTTTTAACTGTGCTTATTTTAAGAACGTCTGAAAAATAATGCTTCAATGACAAGCAATGTGCTGGAAAAATGAAATAGCGTGGACAATATGCCAAGCCAAAGGGAACGGTCAAAGGGTGGCAATTTATAGAATAACGATGGCAGGATGTGTTTACTTTATATGGCAAGAAAGGAACAGAAGGATTTTTCAAGGACAACAAAGGCAAGAAGCTCAGATTATAACGAAGCTCATTCAAGAAATATGTTATAGAGGAAGGATGAAACCCAAGTTGACAAAGGTAATAGAGAACTTAAACTTCTACCCCTAAATGTACCAATGCTCAGAATCATGTAGAGTTCTTGATGGATTGACGATGACTTAGTTTGTCCAGAATTGGAGCTGTATGTCCAATCCTGGACTTTTTCAAAATTTTCAGTTTTTTCTGGCTGTTGTAATACTTCCAGTTTTGGTATATAAATTTTAATTACCAAAAAATAAATAAAAAATTATGGACTATAATGATGAAATCAGCAAATGATGTTAAACCTAAATTAAAAAACCTCAGCATAAAAGAAAAGTAATAAAAAAATATCCATGTAACATTAAAAAAGAAGAGCTAGAGATATAAAGAATTTGCATTTCAATTACGAGATTTCTTGTCAAACATCAAGCTTCTGTATGCTATAAGCTAACAAAAGTTCTTGTGATTAATCGACCATGTTACGAAGAAATATTTAAAGATTTGAAGAAATTTTTTTCTAAAAAATAGAAGGATCGGCCCGCCCTAGCCCGCGGCCCTCTTAGGGCTTTGTTGGGATGGCCATTTTAGGGCCATTCAGATGGTGGCCTAGCCCGTCCTAGTCCACCAAATTTAAAAGCCTCCGAGGCGTGGGCTGGATTGGATTGGCCCGACTCGTTTTGACAGCTTTAATTGTGGTGTAAATATTGCGGAATTGTTGATCCGAAAATTAAAAATTCTATCAGGTGGGGATAAAATTATCCCATATTTAATTCCGAGATTATAATCTTTTATCCACCTAAGGACCCCTAATTGTGTAAAGATTTCTTTTTTTAACGTTTAAATGTGCAACAACAATAATAACAATAAAAAATTTAGTGTATTCCTACAAGTGAGGTCTAAAACGTGCCGCTTACTTAAAAATTATAGGAAATATCATTGTTGTCCATCAGAGAAGAATAAGTAGTGATGACAAAATACGAACCAATGATATTTTTCTACTCAAAATAAAGGTGCTGCCAAATTGTGATACTTTCCTACCAATTGGTCTACAATTATGTCACTAAATAGGATAGTAGCTCGGTTTTGATTTAGTATTCTTTTCTGTGCTTCCTTGTATTGAGATATACCGATTAAATGAGTTAAAGTAAAACTACATGCTAATAATGAAAGGCAATATACTAAAGAATACACAAATTTATTGGACCTTTATATGAGGAGCTAAAAGAAATGCAAGAAAGAAAGGCAAAAAAAGAAGGCAACAAAGAAAGACTATATACTAAGGAGGCACAACTCTATTAAATCTTTATCTGAAAAAAAAAAATGTGTGAGAGACAAAGATTGCCTACTATTAAACACGGTGATTAAAAAGTGGGGGGAAAGGTCATGACTAACTTGATAATATAATTTAACCGGTTGTAATGGGTTATCTACCATTTTTCCAAGCTATCAATAGATACTTTGTTTTGGAACAATTTGCAAATGTCTTTTGAGTAATTTGATTATATAATACTTTTTTTAAATAAAGTTTAAATTCTAAAAGCATATATCTATAGAACAACCAGAGCCACGGTCAGCAGCGAATATGAAATGATATAGTAATAAATATATACACTGATTTAATATTTTGAATTTGCTTCTGAGTGCAAAGTCAAAGAGGAGAAAGAGGGAAAAAGAGAAAGTGGGAGATTGAGAGGAAGAGGATTGGGCAAAAATAACCAGGTTTACAAGTGATAATTGAAAAATAGTCACAGTTTAAAAAGTAATCGAAATTCAGCTACTTTTTATGTAAAGATAAATCTGAATGAAACATAGTTCAAAATCCGAAAATATTCCAGCATAATATACTAGAGGTCGAATTTTTTACATGTGAACTTCCAGCATAATATACTAATCCAGCATAATATGCTGGAAGTTTATACACAGGTGCACCAATCTCCAGTATATTATGCTGGAACTTTTTGTGTTTCAGTAAAATAGTAAATATTTTTCAATGATTTTGCAAACGCTGGCTATTTTTCAATTAACAGTCCGACAACGGGCTAGCCCGTGCTATTTCAAAATAAATAGCAAAGATTACTTTTAGCCCCCGGCCGAAACTATTTACATCTGGTAGCCGCAAAAAATTTGTATATTTTTTGTGTATAGTATAGTGTGTGTGTATATACACACACACACACACACACACACAAGAAATATACAAAAAGATAAATATTTTTCGACTATTATTCTCATAGTGGCTATACAATGTCATTTTTTCAAATAAAAAATAAATATTTTTCGACTATTATTCTCAAAGCGGCAAATAAAAAATAAATGCTTAGGTTTGTTTGTGTCTCGTGGGTTTGATTGCTTCCTGTCGTCTTATGTTTGGTGTTGAGGCGTCCAAATTTTACCTTTAGATTCCCCCCTTTCGGAATTTGGATGTGTCAACTGTTATTACTTGACAAGAATATGAAAGGAAAATGATGCAGCAATAAAGATTATACTTTACCAGAGTCCAATCTGACTTGATCTGAAACACCTTAATTCTGCCATAGAAATTAGAATGTCCTTTCCTCATTCTTTTTCAATAATAAAGGACGATTATATACACTTGAGTATTTGTTTAACAGTATGAAGATTATCATAAAGCCTGTGCTTTTAGCGCATATGTCAAACTTCATCAAATTAGCTAGCTGGTAGCAAGCAAAGTCAAGGCCTCGGCCAAAAAGTTCTCAACAATTATCTTCTAACAAGTAACCCGAGAAAAGAAAAAGAGATCTATCTCTGACAAGGATAAACTTAAAATATGATATGTGCTTAGGGTAATATATAGCACGCATGAAACAATGTAATATCCTCAAACTGATTTTTACCCTCAAGAGCTCTCCAAGTCATTTAGCAGCACATAGAATATCTTGGCACATTAAGCAGCAGTCAAACAATCCTAAAAGATCACAGAATCCATTTCAGATATGTTGAAGAAGCAACCATTTCAGATATATCACATGCAAGAGATCAGAAGCAGACTATATGCTTATTAATTAACCAAAAACCACATTCTATCCGAAGTTTTAAAAAAGGGAATGGCATGACCATTCAAACTAGCGATACTGAAGGTAAGAGGGAACACTAGTATTGAATTGAAAATACCATCTACAAAGTTTTGTTTCTTCTCTGATCACTCTCTGTTCAAGTCCCAAAATCCTCCCATGTACCAATGAAAGCCGACAACCTTTTCTTCTGGAAGGGAAACACAAACGTATGTTGGGGCATTAACTTGGCAAAACAAGTTTTTGGCATATAATTCGATGGATCAGAGCATCTTAGGAAATGTGAAGAGAATTTCTTAAGACAAACAACTACAGGTAGGTAACTGAATTATATCAAGTATCTCAAACCACAAGAACTGCCAAGTATATGTGAGAAGCAACTTGCTTTATCCATAATCGTACATTTCCAGTACACGGACCGGTAGCAAACCAAGAACATTCTGCGAAACAATCTAAATGGAAGAAACCTCGTCACCTGCTGGTCAGGGACCCGAGCCAGAATCCCTACGCTAATTTTGTAATCAACACCTAATCTACTAATCCCAAAAGGAGAAGCCGCGTTCTCTCATAACTCTTCGCGTTTCAGGTATTTTACGGTAATCCCTTTCTTTATCGGCTTTTTCAAATTTGACCCTCTCTTTGTTCTCCTGACTGCATGTTACTTTATTCTCTTGAAAATCGCTCCTGCCAGCTACCCAAGCCTGAAGCATCTCATCTATCTTGGGCTCCGACAATAAACCTTTTTGCTTCATTTCTTGATAGTATTTGTATGACTCCTCGATTTTTCCATTCAGAAAGAGTCCATGTATCAGCACTATATATGAGCTCCGATCATGGTCCAAGCCATTCTTGCTCATCTCGTCCCACAGCTTGAAGACATTATCAAGCTGGCGCCATCGGCAGAACTTCCGAATTAACATTATATAAGTGTCATGAGTTGGAATACAACCCATCATATTCATCTTCTGCAAGTGCTCGAACACTTCTTCCCCCGTCCTAAGGCAGCGAAGCAATGCATGGTAAGTTCGAACAGTAGGATGTATGCCTCGTTGAATCATTTCATTGAAGACCTCCTGGGCTTCATCTAGCAATCGAGTTTTGCAGAGAGGCATGATTAATGAGTTATAAGTAACAGTGTTTGGAGTGAGACCATTCTCCTCCATCATCTTCATCACACTCCTAGCTTGTTTAACCAACCTGCCTTTTGCAAGAGCATGAATCACAGCATTGTATACTTTAACATCCGCTGCAACCCCATTCAATTTCATCTCATTGAAAAGCTTAAGCACTACATTGAGTCTACCAGCTCTTGAATAGCAAGACATGATACTACAATACGAAAAAACATCACGGGGTATCCCTTTCTCCTTCATGAACCTCCAAATCCGCTTTCCCTCACTTAAATCATCAAGGGCAAGACACCATCCATTGAGAATGATATTCAAACTCTTGGTATTCAATGGAAAAACATTCTTATTGCAAAAAAGCAAGTGCTCCGCGTCTTTTACATTTTTGTAGCGACAAAGAGCGGATAAAAAATCTTGAAATTCTTCCATTCCCATATCGAATTTAAACCGTTTAAAGGCATAAAAAGTACTGATAGCTTTCCCCACATCATGAACAGCGCAGTATTTCCTTATCATAATCAAAAGTGTCTGAGGATTCACAAGAGATGGTCTATTTTTCCCACCTCTCATTTCATCAATCAATGACCACGCAGTGTCAAACTTCCTCATTTTGCCAAGTATAGATATCATAGAATGGTACTGACGTACAGAGTGCACATAACCTGTTTGTTTACTGGCCCATATGAAGAAAGTGAATGCAACTTCCCAGTTATTCCGTACACGAGAAAGCACCTCAGTAACTAGTTCTTGTGTGGGCCTTACATCACATTGCTCAAGCTTGTTATGCACTTGAGCAGCATTGCTTCCGGGTTCTCTGAAAATAGTTTCAATAGTTTCGAGATCTAAATCAGAATATGGTTCTTTATGATCTAGTACTGAATGTTCACTACTATCTTCCTGTTCAGAATCACTACATGAATTGCTTGAGGAAGAAAAAGTAGAGAACCTGATTCCGGAATGGAAGAAATTAACCCTATTAGACCTTGAGAGAGCAAAACCATGTAGGAAACTCCGCTGAGAAACGAGGACACTACTGGTGGATCGAGAAAGACAAATTAGATTACTTTTTGGCAAATTCAGATAGTGGCGACCGTGATTTCCACGAAGGAAGAAGAAGAATGCAAGTCTTTTTCGAGACATAAATCCAATTCAGCTACTTCCATCCACAAGAAGCGAGCTATATTTTATCATGAAACTGTTCGACGAAATGACTGAATGAAATTTACGCGGTACCTATAATAAACTTAGCACGACTAACCATAAAACACTCGCCCATACTTTGCACGACTAAAACACTCACCCATGCCCTTGATAATTGTTCTCTTTCCTTTTTTTTTCCCGTCCCAAAGCCTCGGAGTACATTTATAACAAACTCATAATAGCAGATCTAAATGAACATTTTGTCAAAGTAGCATATATAAAAACAGATATTACATTAGGTAAATATTTTTTTAATATTTAGGACTTTGAAATGGGACAAACTTTTGACTATTAAACATTTCCTTCTTAATATAATACTAAGATATTGAAATTCCAAAGTGTTTTATATTTACGTTTTGTGTCTAACAAAAAATATAGAAGTAAAACTCATATTTGTATAAATATTGTCCTTATTATATTTGAATTATGTATCTAATCATTAACCATTCGTTATCGCATTTTAGCCACGTAGCAAAGCTTTTGAATTTTTTTCGTGAAAGAGGAACATGCTGTCGTCTTGTGATGAGGCACTTTTGACCGAATACGTTACAAGAATTGACAGAAACAATAGTGCGTGAGCAGTATTTTCAATGTTTTGCTTTTTAGTTCATCACTCATGAAAGGAGAATTGAACTTCCTAGTAAAACTTGATGTTTATTTAAAAATCTTTGCATAACTTGCTTCTAAATCAAATGACCGCTAATTAAGTTTTTCATACAATAACTTCCGCACGGGGGAAAAGGAAATCATTAATGTCACTATGCAGCAAACAAATAGCTTAAAAGATGTAAACTTGCACGTCATGCCACTGAGTACAAAGGCCATCATTATTAACTAATAAAGTACCAACGACATCATAAATTCACATCAATTAACAGTATAATTTCATCAACATTTCTTATCAAGACGGAGAGGCTGAGAAATGTTATTTTGACTAATCACTCGGACTTCCCCTGTTCCCCACTTCATCCGTATCGCCAAGGTATCCCTAAATAGAAAATATCAAAGTGAGTTAAAACTCATGAAACTAGTATTCAATTGATTACTAGTATGAAAGAGGATTATTTATGATCCGCCATAGTTAACACATCAGAGCTATGCGTCACAGCGACACCAAACACAGAAGTGCTACAGCCACGCCCCCATGAAACCAAAAATGACCTTGCACTTGAAAAAATTCCCTACCGATACAGTTCCCTGCATACAAATACTCCTACATTTCACAATCACATAAAAAACTACTGAACTCCACAAAACCAAGATTCATGTCCTCTATTACTTCAACTAAAGGGCAGATGAAAAATTTGTGGAAATGAGGGGTCAAGACAATTGCTTTTCAGCAAAACAAATCCTTTACTGAACCTGAAGGGAAAGATGACAAATAAGTACTACTAGGTTATAAAAGTGTCGGGTCAAGCCTATGTATCAGCAAGCTAGTTAGCCCCTAGCTTCAAGTCTAAATATTAGTAGTAGATCAAACTGTACCTCAGAAAGCTCGTCACTAGACATCAAACCAGCAGCTTCAACTTCATCTTTTGTGCAAGAATCAAATTCCCGTTTTCCTTTCAACCAAATCAATTTAGCAACAACCATAGGAAACTACTGAACATTAACCTTTTGAAAAATTCCAATCCCCCCCCCCCCCCCCC
>MCJB01039264.1:73170-106435 GCA_002018475.1 Nicotiana obtusifolia | reverse complement strand
CCTCCCCCTCCAAAACCCCAAAAACTAGACATGTAACTTTAGTCATTTAAAAAAAAAGTGAAACAATACTATAGGAAATTCCCATGTAATTCAAGACGCTGTGCTAGATTACAAAACAATTTATGGGCTTCAGCTTCAGCAAACTTGACAGATCAAGGCCACGACAGTTGGTAAAGAAAAGAAAAAGATAGATAGGGAAATCGGAGAATACATTTAGATGGAAAGAAAGAAAGAGAGGAGAGAGGAGACAACTTAGAGATGCCAAGTAGAGAACACATCCCAAGCATGGTGGCAAGGGAAAGGAAATTGGTAGACGACTAGGGGAGTTCAAATAAGCCAAACCCAAAAGAGCGCAACTGGTTTAGCAATTTCTGCTTGTCAGTTAGACGTCAGTTAGGTGTATAAGATATGTTTATACACTATTATACAAGAATATATATAATTATACAAAAAATTGATTTCGTCTTCTTCCTTGCGTCTTTTCTAAAATTTAACTCAAATCTTGCTCAAATCTACTTCAAATCACTTCGAATTTAAATTGAACAACACCCAATCCAAACAACTAACAAACTCAAAAAATCATATTTTCAAAAGCAAAACTTTGAATAGCCTTCAATGGTGGACTTCTACTCTTTAATTTTTTTTATGGAGAAGCAGTAATGGCGAACGGCCCCTTGAAGCATATGTAGAAGATGTGAGAAGAAGAGAGAGTGAAAGCAATGGTTGTGAGAACACATATTTAACTCCATAGCTTTCAGAAATAATGGTTGTAAGAACACATATTTTAACTTTGCTAGTGCTTTCAAAATATATACACTATGGGCTAGGTTGGGTAAAATTTAATAATATTGGTCATTTTTTGTTATGGTATGAAGTCACCTGTATTTTCTTGTAATTCTTTCAAAAAAATAAGGAAAAATACACATATATAACTCCATATGTTGGTAGCTCGTAAACCAGTCAAAAACTACTTGTTAACCAGCAGAATCCACTCATATGTACAACCACCACTTCGTGCACAAGCCACATTAGATATAGATCCTGTCTTGCCAAGCTTTTGAGAGACCGAAACACTTCTTTTTGTTATTAAAAAATTACTTATTTAATTTATCTATGTTGAATAATACTAATAGTAAAGTGAACAATTACTGTGCTTTATTGTAATTTGACACCCTAATGTACTTTTTAAAAAATTGACCAAACACCATTTTACTTAACAAATATTGCAAAAAGTACTTTTTAATGAACACATATTCCAAACTCTCAAAAAGTACTTTTTTTTAAAAAGCACTTTTCAAATAAGCCTCCACATGCATAAGATAAGGATAAAGGTTACGTACACACTAAACTCTCCAGACCCTACATATAGTATATATTGGATAATGTTATTGTTGTTTTTCAAAATAAGCTGTTTCTGGCGGTTTGATAGAACGGGCTCATAGCAAGCGAAGCAAATGAGATTTATGCAAGATGAACATTAAACTAAAAAGGTGCGACTTACTTTTTATCTCCTCCAATCTTCCGCGCGTCCTGCCAAAATAAATTTAGAATAAGCTAAGGATGATTTTTTTTATATATATATATATATATATAAAGAAAAGGTATGCAACCACATCAAGAAACAAAGTCATCCCAAGTTTGATTATCACCTACCACCTATTTATTGAAATTTCTACTAAATTTCATTCTTTCCTGATTCTTAAAGTTCACTCCCACCAAAAAAAAATAGATACATCAATATCAACAACAAAAATTGAAACACACCAGCCATAATGGATGAGTACAAAAGCTAACGGTGCCCCACTGAGGAATGTTCCAGCTGCAATAGGACTAGAGGTAAGAGTTGACATCAGAGAAACTGAAAGTGGATTGTATAAGTGGTGATAAATTTACCAAGATAAGAGTTTTCCTTTTGAGAAGCGAATTGTTTCTGAAAGTACGTCCTGCAGATTAATAAAGAAATGAAAAAAAGAGAATAAATGAGAGCATCCAGTTGTGCCAAATTGGTTGGGATGAAAATGGGGTATGGTGGGGGGGTAAGGCGAACTTATAAAGGGTGAAAAGTGCATGTTCGAGAGTATTTTTATGTTATTTCTGCTGGAAAAATAATATCCCGACTAGGAATAATATTCACGATAAATAATAATAACACAAGAGAGTAACAAAGACATCAAATCTTTTAATGGGATAAAATATAATACCCCAGCGGAACAATATTATCACTATAATATTACAACTTTAGTAGTGTCAAGAGACTACTACAATTTTAAAGAAATAACACTCTTTATTTTATTTATCTCACAGATTACGATCTGTGAATTACTCTCTTTAACTTCTGTTACTTCTCTCTGCTTTTTTGGTGTGTTTGAAGAAGTGAGAGAGCTCCTCCTTTCATAGGAGAAAATAACCTTGGGCTCCAAGTGCGCTATAGGAGAATTTTAATTCTTCTCCACATCTTTGCATACTTTGGCTCCAAGTAAAATCTTCCGCCAAGCTTCTCTGCCAAAGTAAATTCATAAGCAAAATAGGCACAAGGCTATTGCCAACTATTGCCAACCAATGGGATGGACCCCACAATCTCTCCCTTAATTTTGATTTTTCTTTTTATTCTAAGTCTTGATCTCAATCTCTGAAAACTTCAAACTTGAGAGGCTTTGTAAAGATATCCGCAGCTTGATTATGAGACTTAACATATTTGAGCTCGACTTCCTTCTTGGCAATGCATTCTTTGATAAAGTGATACCTTGTATCTATATGCTTGCTTCGATCATGATACACTGGATTCTTCATGAGTGCTTGTGCAGATTTGATGCCAATACAAATTTTCGTAGCTTCAATCTGTTGTAAATTGAGCTCCTTCAATAATCTTCTCCGCCAAATAGCATGATACGTACAGGATGTTGCTGCTACATATTCAGCTTCACAAGTCGAGAGAGTAACAAATGATTGTTTCTTTGAACTCCAAAAAATAACAGAATCACCAAAGAAAAACACAAAACTAGTGTGCTTTTTCTATCATCAATATCTCTCGCATAATCACTATCACAAAATCCCACAAGGTTGAAAGCACTAGAAGAAGAGTAAAATAGCCCAAAATCAATCGCACCTTTAAGGTAACGAAGAATTCTTCTAGCGACTTTTAAGTGAGTGGAGTTAGGAGCTTCCATGAAGCGACTTACTACTCCAACTGCAAATAGTATATCTCTCCTGGTACAATTCAAGTACCTCAAACTTCCCACAAGACTTTTGAAAAATGTAGGATCCACCTTTTCTCCTTCATCAGATTTGGACAATTTTGTCCCACTCTCCATTAGCGTGTTCACAGGGTTGCAATCGAGCATATTGAACTTCTTCAATATCTCTTTTGTATACCTTTCTTGAGAGATAAAAATTTCATCCTCCATCTGCTTCACTTCTAGGCCCAGGTAGTATGACATGAGCCCTACGTCTGTCATCTCGAACTCACAGGACATATATTTCTTAAAAGCTTCAAACAAACTTGGGTTATTACCCGTAAAAATAAGATTATCAACATAAAGACAAACAAGCAAGATATCTCCATTAGTATGAACTTTAAGGTAAAGAGCATACTCATGGAGACAAAGAGTAAACCATTGTCTTGAAAATACTTGTCGATGCAACTAGTCCATGCTCGTGGGGCTTGCTTTAATCCATATAAAGCTTTCTTCAACCGCAACACTTTATCTTCGTGGTTTTTGACCATAAAGCCCAATGGTTATTCAACATAGTCTTCTTCTTCAAGATAGCCATTCAAAAAGGCTGACTTGACGTTTAATTGAAGGATTTTCTACTTCTTTTGTGCTGCCAAAGAGATCAACAAACGAATTATCTCCATGCGGGCAACAAGTGCATAGACTTCTTCATAGTCAATGCATTGCCTTTGCTTGTAGCCTTTAGTCACAAGTCGTGCTTTGTATCTCTCCACTTCTCCATCGGCATTCTTCTTTGTCTTGTATACCCATTTCACTCCAATTGCTCGTTGTCCCTTAGGAAGAGTTGTTAACTCCCAAGTGTTGTTCCTCTCTATTGACTCGATCTCCTCCTCCATGGCTTATCTCCACCTTTTGTTTGTAGCAGCTTCATCAAAGTTCATTGGTGTACTATCAGCAAAGAGATAACATACAAAATCAAAATTAGTAACTTCTTATTTATCCTCATAGAGCTCTTGAATACTCCTCGTCCTTTGCGGTTGTTCATTTAAATTTTCTTGAGAAGAAAGAGATGCAACATTGGTTGGAGAGAGATGTGGAGTTGTACCATGTACAGGTTCCACGGTCTCTAGTTCTTCTTCATCACCAAAGTATGGAAAAAAAATATGAAGTTTCTTCCTGAGCTTCCCAATTCCATGCCGATTTTTCATTAAATTCAACATCGCGACTTACCACCACTTTGCCGCTACTTAGGTTGTATAACTTGTAGCCTTTTGAACTCGTATTATAGCCAACAAACACATGCTTGACACTTTGATCGCCAAGCTTCGCTCTCCCTTGCTGTGGCACATGAGCATAGGTTATGCTCCCAAAGATTCTCAAGTGCTTGACACTTGATTTTCTTCTACTGCATACTTTTTGAGGGGTTTGATCTCTAACATTTCTTGTTGGAGACCTGTTGTTAAACTAAATTGCACAAGAAACAACTTTGGCCCAAATTTTCTTGGGCATACTTTTAGATTTCAACATACATCTAGCCATATTAAGAATCATTCGATTCTTTCTCTCTGAAACTCCATTTTGTTGGGGTGAATAAGGTACCGTTAGAGGGGGACGAATTCCATGAGACTGACAGAGGTCATTAAATTCTTTTGAAGTGAATTCACCTCCTTATTCGGACCTTAAAGCTTTTATTTCATAGACACTTTCTTTTTCCGCAAGTACTTTAAAATTTGTAAAAGTAGCAAAAGCTTCAGATTTTTGGTTCAAGAAAAAAATCCAAGTCTTTTTGCTAAAGTCATCAATAAAAAGCAAAAAATATTTACTTTTACCAAAGGAAGATGGATTGATTGGTCCACACACATAAGTATGAACAAGCTGGAGCGGTTTGGTTGATCTTGACATGGCCTCCTTTGGAAAACTCCTCCTTGCATGTTTTCCTAGAAGACAGGCTTCACGCAATTGATTGGGGTGGTTGATTGATGGTATCCCATGCACCATATTCTGTTCTCCCATTGATTTGAGTGCTTCAATTCAAGTGCCCAAATCGTATGTGCCAACACCACGATTCATCTTGCACATTAGCCTTCAAACACTTTGCATCAATCGTCTTAAGATTCAGAGAAAATAATCTATTATTTTTCACATGCATTTTAGCAATTCAAATCTCACTTGAATCTCTAAGCCAAAGATGCATATTTTTCATGTGGATGTCATATTCCTTTTCAAGAAGTTGGCCCAAACTCAAAATATTACTTTTTAAATTTGGGATATAATAAACATCTTGAATTAACCTGTGGCCACCATTCTTATAGGAGATCAAAATCGTACATATCTCTTTGATTTGAATCTTTGGGGTATCTCCAAAGGACACATTACCTCTCACCGTTTTATTGATCTCTACAAATTTCTCTTTGCATCCACATATATGATTGCTTGCTCCATTGTCCAAATACCACGAGCTACAATCATCCTTGTCTTCTTCCTTGAGTGCCAGCAACAATGTTGACTCATCTTCTTCTTTTTTGTCGTCAATAAGGTTAGTTTTTTCTTCAATATTGCTGCGACATTTTCAAGAGTAATGGCCAAATTTATGACAATTATAACACTTAGTTTTTAATTTTTCATACCTTTGTCCATTATTTTCTTGGTGATAGACACGTCCTCTTCCTCATGTTTGTCCACGGCAACGAGCTCTGAGTGTTTGGTGGATTTTAACTTCATTGTTGAAGTTGTTACCGTTACTTCTTCCTCTTCCATGACCGCCACGACCTCGTCCCGTCCATTCCCTTGATGGCTCTTTTCACATCCATAGTCCTCGAAGGATGCCTGAGTTTTATGAAGCTGCTCCAATGACATTTATCTCCTTTTGATCTTTTTTTGGTGGGCCTGTAAAGAACCCTCCAATTGTTCTACCATCATAGAGTCTAAATCTTTAGACTCCTCAATATCACACACCACAAAATCAATTTAGATGTTAAATTGCGAAGAATCTTTTCTATCACACGGAAAACTTCTATGTCCTCCCGGCATCTTCTTAATTGATTCACAATAGCCTTCACTTTTGAACAATAATCCGAAATGCATTCGAATTCTTTCATTTTAAAACTTCAAAATCAGCCATTAGAGTTTGAAGTTTTACCTTCCTCACCTTGGCAACTCCTTGAAGAGAATTTTGTAAAATCTCCCAAGTTACCTTTGAGGTGGTAGCACCTGCCACCTTCTCAAACATGGCATCATCTAGACATTAGTGGATGAGCGTGGGGGCTTGTTGATCCTTCTTACTTGTCTTTGCCAAGACATCATTTTCATTTTGAGGCAGAGCTTCCTCATTATCGGATTTTGCATATCCTCTATCTACGATTTCCTACACATCCTGGGAGTCAAGAATGATTTTTATACGTAGATGTCATTTCTCATAATTATCTTTTGTGATACGGGGTACTGAAAAGACAGCGGACCATTATTCGCCATGGCTCTGATACCACATTATTGGGAAAAAATAATATCCCGCCTGGAAATAATATCCACGATAAATAACAATAACACAAGAGAGTAACAAAGACACCAAGTCTTTTAATGGGGTAAAATACAATATCCGAGCAGAGCAATATTACCACTATAATATTACAACTTTAGTAGTGTCAAGAGAATACTATAACTTCGAAAGAAATAACTCTCTTTATTTGAAATACCTCACAATAATATTACTCACACTCACTATTTATCTCACATGACTATGATCTGTGGATTACTCAATCTAACTTTTGTTACTTCTCTCTGCTTTTTTGGTGTGTTTGAAGAAGTGAGAGAGCTCCTCCTTTTATAGGAGAAAATAACCTTCGGCTCCAAGTGTGCTACAGGAGAATTTTAATTCTCCTTCACATCTTTGCGTAATTTGGCTCCAAGTAAAATTTTCCGCCAAACTTCTCTGACAAAGTAATTTCATAAGCAAAATAGGCACATGGCTATTGCCAACTATTGCCAACCAATGGGATAGACTCCCACAATTTTGTGTGTGAGTTGCGGGAGTTCACACCACTTTTGAAATAAAAATACGCTCATTACGTGTTTCTTATGTGTAGGAACAAACTTGCGGGGAAAAGGATCAAATGGGAGAAAAATTAGTGAAAAAAAAGCCGAAGAGAAAAGTCCCGGACAGCGAAGCGAGGTTCACTTCGCCAGACCGGGACCGGAGCAGAAAAAAAATTAATTTTTCCAATCTGAACTAAGTGAAGTCATATTCTCTCCAACTCAACCCTAAACCATATAGATATGAGAATTAGCCACTTTATGAAGGGAGAGAAGACTTGGGAGAGGCAAGAACAAGCTTGGAGCAAGGAGAAAGATCCAACTTCACGTTTTTTTCCTCTTTCTTCCTATTTTCCATTGCTAAGAATTCTAGTCTTGTATTTGTGCAAATAATGAGTAGCTAAATTCTCATCTAGGGTTTGATGGAACCAATTGGAGGATATTTTTCTACTGCGTTTAATATAAATTTGTCATTTGCTTTTCTCTACTTGTTCAACTATATTATTATTGTTGTTGATTGAAGAATTCTCAATTAACTGTGCCTATTTAGTGTGTAATGCTCGAGAGAAAGTAGGCGTTTATGTTGTTGTTGAGAAACACCACTCCTAACGTATTTGAGAGATTAATACGGATAGTTTAAAGGCGGTATTAGAGATAACGACACCTTGGTGCGATCGTAGTAAACAGTGAATTAGTGCCAGCTAGTGTAGTCCGAGAGAATACATCTAGTAATTTGTGGTAGTGCTTGAGAAAGAGCTACGACACCTAAAGTACTCAATATCGATAAAGATTACGTGGGCAAATTTATAGAAAATATAGCGGGAAAAATTCCGATAATATGAAAAATCAAAATCCTAGACTTTTTCAATCTTGTCTACCATATTTACACTGTTAGTTATAAATTACTACATTTTAATTACCTTGCCCTTAGTTAATAAACACTCAAACCGTTATTTAATATTTCTGAAGGTTGATTACTTGAATTATTGCGAAACTTGTGGTTGTGATTAGTAGGTTAATTCCCTGTGGGATTCGACTCCGGACTTGGAAATCGGATTATATTTACAACGATCGCTAGACCTCATAGGAGGCATATGTAGGCGTGATCAAATTTTGGCGCCGTTGTCGGAGATTTAAAAATGTTATTAATTACAACGAGCAGAATTGCTAGAATTCTTAGTTTAGTTGACTCTCTTGATTTTATATTTATTACACTGAAATTCTAACGTTTATAGTCTTGTGTGTACAGGTGCAGGTCTAAAAACTTCTCAAGAACTGGCAAATTGTATGAAGCATAAACAGGCCCTGAGAAAGCTTTCAAGGCACTAAATCGAGCAAACAAGAAAGATAAATTACAACATAACTCAACAGAACTAATCGAACTAGACATGGGTGACGTCATAGACATTGAAAACAACGGAAACAATGGGAATGACCCGAACAATCAGGGTGTGGCACCTATTGCGCCAGAAGCAGCCTTATATGATTGGGCACAACCCATCGCTAAAAATCTGGTAACCGCAATTACAGTCCCTCAGATACAAGCGGAATCATTTCAAATCACAAACAACATGCTAGATTTATTGCAGAACAAGGAATTGTTCTTGGGTCTTACATTGAAGATCCACAACATCATCTGAAAAATTTTAGATTGATTTGTGTCATGCAAAGGCAACCGAAGGTGACACCGGAAGCAATAAGGCTGTTTTTTCCTCTCTCACTGACGGGAGAGGCTCAGACTTGGCTTAACGCTGTAATAATCCAATAATTTTACATACTTATTAATTGTAATATTGAAAAATTAATTTAGTTTGTAGATATTGGGCCACAATATTAGACATAATCTTAGAATATAATTTTATAAGGGGCCTAAAAGTGGGCCAGACCCACCATTTTCTTATTAGCTACGTGAGATGGCCTAGGGTTATACAGGTGGTAATTTATGTTCTTAGTTTATTAGAAAAAGAACACACAACGGGTTGGGATAGACCGATGACGGCGTACGAAGAGCCGTAAATGTGGAGTACTTACCAATTTAAAACAAGGAAAGCTTCAGGTATTACTAAACTTTGGCAAGCCTTATTAATTGTTTTCTTTTTTGTCAACTAGTAATGATTGGAATATGGATATAGTAAGCAATGATTATGTCATGATTGAATGAAAATAATATAGAAATTATGATATTACTTTAGAGAATTTGTGGTTTAAGCCATCGTGTTAGCTTTACGAACATTGTCTCGGCATCTTGTTTCCTTGTGGTTCTGAAATTGAACGTAATTTGTTTATACATGTTTTTTATTATTATTTTAGGATATGATATTGGACAAAATATTAAGTTTGGATGATATTGGGATGTCTAACACTTTCAAATTTATAGTTTAAGGTGTAGAATATTGAGACTTAGCTCTAAGTTTGAAATATAATAAAATTAAGAGTTGACGTATTAATTAGAATCAAGATTGAAACTTGATTATAGATTTGGAGTCTACCACTTATGAATAACTTGCAAATATGGTTCATTCGGGAATTTGATCTTGTAAACGGAGAGTTGAATTTTAATGGACTTTGATTTGACTATTCAAAAAAATATGAAATGACCCTGATTAGCATATTTGATAACTGTAGCAAATATTTTGCATAGATCGAAGTCGTTGGAGGCTGTTTGATTGGAGTTTGGACGTCTAAAGGTTGAGGAATTTGCTGTTAGCGAGGTAAGTGAGACTTTAAGTTTTGATGCTTGCTTTTCAAAACTAGCCTTGAAAATTATATTTATTTGCCGGTCCATGTGTTAGGACAAGCGTATGCTTGGCAGATCGGTAGTCTTTGACTAGCCGGGAATATATTATTTTATGAAAAAATATAAAATAAAACAAAAATTTATTTTTATAAATTGTTTGATGGAGTGATACGACTGTGAGCCATGATATTAAGTTTGATAATGTGATATGGCTGTGAGCCATGCTATTGAGTTTGATGGTTTGATACGGCTGTGAGCCTTGATGTTGGATTTGATGGTTTGATATGGCTGTGAGCCATGATGTTGGGGCATTGTGTATGCCTTTGTACATCACCCGAGCATTGTGTATGCTTCTTGATATATTTGGGCATTGTGTATGCTTCTTGATATATTTGGGCATTGTGCCTGCTTCCGTGAGCATTTTGTATGCTCTATTACATATTTGAGGCATTGTGGTGCCGTTATGGACTCGTAGAGGTGTTGGCTAATTTCTTTTGCTGCAATTATGATAAGTCCGTAGGGTGTACTGTGTCAAAATATATTTACTCTAGTTGGTTAATTCTTATTAACTCCGTTGATACATATATATTGAGTTATTGTATGATCAACATATTTACTATATCGTTCTTGTTGTACTGTATTTGTATTTTCTAACACTTGTTCCAGAGGTATTCAGAGTGGCGGGTCGAGGATCTTACTGGGTTATATTCAAAGGGATGCTGGTTTTACGGATCAGATATTGGGATAGAGGTTTTATATGGGATTGGCAGACAGCTTGAAAACCAACGTTGATGCTTCAGCAGGTGGAGCATTTTGAGCAAATCATTCAGAGAGTGTAAAGGTTCTACTAGATAAATGACTCAAAACTCATGATGGATGACAAGAGATACTGCAATCACCCCTGTAGTTCACTCAGTAGCGCTGGACCCGAACAACTCTATAGCCGAGAATATGGCCACTCTGATGACATAAGTATTCTCACCAAAAAGATTGATGAGTCAGGACAAAAGCAGGTGCACATAGTTGACACGATAAATGGTGGATTATGCACACCAGGCATTAATCAGCCATATGTGCGCTCGTGGAGTGGTGAGAGTGAAAATCAGAACTATCAAGAGTATATGAACTATGTGGGCAACTATGGAGGCTAGAGACAAGGTGGTTAGAATTAGGGACAACAGAATCATCAATATAGGCTAGCACAATAGCAATACAACAATAATGATAATCCTGGAGCTTACGACACAGGGTAAGACCGTTCCTTATCAAAGGAAATATGCGTACAATCAGCAGAATCAGCAACTAGCCTATCAACAACCTCAACAGCAACAGATAGAGAGACAAGATCACGGGTTGTTCGAAATTAAAGAAATGCTGCAACAACTCATTGGGTCCAGCGAGAAGATGGAAGAAAGCGTCCACCAGCTGCAAGAAAATGTAGTATCACGCGACTCAACTATCAAGGACATTAAGATTCAATTAGGATAGATATCCATGGCTCTTAATAATCGTCCTCCAGGGACATTACCTGCGGACACACATGTTAACCCGAATGAGCAGGGCCCGAAGCAGTTGATGGCTGTGAGTCTGCGAAACGGTAGAGATCTTGATCTAGAGCAAGAAATTGCTCGCGAAAGCCAACCAACCAAGATACTTGTGCCAGTACCAATTGAGGTAGATGAGTCAACTGAGCTAACAGAAGTAAGAGTGCAGCCAGCTAAGGAGGAACTAAACAAAGAAAAAGGGGTTGCAAATGAGACTGAGAAAGTGCAAGAGAAGGCATTAGAAAAAGTGCCTGAGCAGGATCTAACTTAAGCCACGGGAAAGAAGCGACCTCCAGCACCCTTCCCGCAGAGGTTGGCCAAACATCAGAAGGATGAACAATATAAGAAATTCATGGAGATGTTGAAGCAGATTCAGGTAAACATCCTATTGATTGATGCCTTGAGGGAGATGCCCGGTTATGCAAAAATGATGAAGGACTTGATGTCTCACAAGTTTGACTTTCAAGACTTGGCAACTATTACACTGAATCAGGCATGTAGTGCTGTCGTGACAAGACCCATTGCTGAGAAGCTGTCTGACCCAGGGAGTTTTACAATTCCGTGCACCATAGGAAGCTATGCTTATGCTAATGCATTGTGTGATTTGGGGGCAAGCATAAACTTGATGCCCTTGTCTATCTATCAAAGCTTGGGCATTGGAAGAGCAAGGCCCGCATCTATGTTACTACAACTAGCCGACCGAACGGTAAAGGGACCATCAGGTATACTTGATGATGTGCTTGTGCAGGTCGAAAAGTTTGTGTTTCCGACAAATTTTGTCGTTTTAGACTGCCAGGTTGACGAGGAGATTCCCATAATTTTGGGAAGCCCTTTCTTGGCTAGGGAGAGCTCTGATTGATTATGAAACTGGAGAGCTAAAGATAAGACTAAACGGTGAAGAAATAACGTTCCATGTGTAGAAGTCTACGCGGCGACCCAGTGAGTTTGCTAATTGCTCACCGATTGAAGCTGTTGATGTGATTCTGGAGGAGGAAAACGAGGCACTGAATGCAAAAGACCCCCTAACAGCCTACCTCACAAACTTAGAAGAGTTAGATGGTGAGGACTTGGCGGAGTGGGTTTTGGCCCTAGAAGGCCAAGGGTACTGGAAAAGAGAGCTCGAATTCGAGCCTTTACACTTAGAAGAAAGAAAGACCCCTCCAGCTAAGCTATCAATTGAAGAGCCGCCACAATTGGAGCTAAAACTGTTACAATCTCACCTCAGGTATGCTTTCCTAGGACCTAGCTCGACCTTACTTGTTATTATCTCATATGGTTTGTTAGATGTGGAGGTAGAACAACTTTTGTCGGTTCTAAAGGAGTGCAAGACTGCATTGTGTTGGTCCATAGCATACATAAAGGGTATTAGCCCAACTTTTTGTATGCATAAGATTCTCCTGGAAGGTGGACACAAACCTTCTTAAGAACATCAAAGAAGGATGAACTCCAACATGAAAGAAGTGGTGAAGAAAGGAGTAATCAAGTGGTAGATGCAGAAATCATCTTCCCTATCTTTGACAATAACTGGGTCAGCCCAGTTCAGTGTGTGCCAAAGAAAGGTGGAATGACTAGTGCAAAACGAGAACAACAAGTTGATCTCAACAAGAACAGTCACGGGATGGCGAATCTGTATGTATTACAGAAGGTTGAACAATGCCACTCAAAAAGACCATTTCCCGCTGCCATTCATTGACCAGATGTTAGATGTATTGACGGTGAGGTCCCACTTTTGCTTCCTAGATGGATACTCGAGGTATAACCATATCTCTATTGCCCCGGAGGATAGAGAGAAAACTTCGTTCACCTGTCCATATGACATCTATGCCTTTCGGAGAATGTCATTTGGCCTATGCAATGCACCCACCATATTTCAAAGGTGCATGATGGCCATCTTCACAGATATGGTAGTTGACATAATGGAGGTTTTCATGGATGACTTCTGAGTGGTGAGGAACTCATTCGATGACTGCCTATGAATTTGAAAAGAGTATTGAAGAGGTGTATGGTGACTAATCTAGTATTGAATTGGGAGAAGTGTCATTTTATGGTACAAAAAAGTATAGTCTTGGGACACATAGTATCACGTAAGGGCATTGAGGTGGACCGTGCTAGGCGATGGATTACCTAGACAGTTTTCTTGAGGGACTAAAGTCTAAAGAAAAATACAAAACGATTTTTTTTGTTTCTCTTTTATTTTGTTTTGTGGTTGAACCGACAATGGAATTGGAAGAAGCTTGCGTAATTTGTGCTTTTGACATGTTTTATATTGAGGCTTAGGTCTAGAGCATTTGAACTAAGTACTTTCTAGATGATCTCTATAATTACATGCCTTGATAATATGTGTGATTTTCTTTTGACACCGAGGCTCATTTTTCAACTCTTACGATCAATTTTGGTGTGCTAAAATTTATGATGACTGTACTAGTTGCTTGAACTCAAGAGTCAGGTCTGGGAGTCTTAAGTGAGTCATGTGCATTATGTGAGGCGAGACTTTAGTGTACTCTGTGTCATCCTTGCTAGTCTAGAACTTGCCTCGTGTGTGAGTCAAAGCAAAATAATTAAGTCTTCTAAGTTTGGGAAGTGATATGGGCTTTCTTTGATTGACCATTTAGCCTATCTGCCTACCACTGCTAATATTATCTGTAGTCACCCCTTTGAGCTTGTATATCTTTTCTTTGGCAACCACATTACAAGCCGAATCCCCTTTATTCTTTATCAAATCTTGTTGAACCTTTACCTTCGAAAACACTTAAGTAGCTAGAAGAGCAAAGAAAGAAATTGGGGAGCTTTTGAGTGGAACCACGGAAAGGCCAAAAAGGTGCACTTATGTACAAACAAAAAAAGTATACTAGCCGAAAATACCAAATTAAGGAGAGTGAAAAAAAAAAAGAATAACACCTCCATATCTTTGTCTGGGCTAGTAAATATCTATATGTTGATGTGCTTAATGAAGAAGGGCCTAAATGTGTATGCTTTCATAGCAAGACATTGAATTGGTCATGACAAGAAGGTGTTTGGAAGTGAAATATAGTGTATTAAAGTACTTAGGAGGGTTAATCACTATTTTCTCAAATATATCCGACCCGTCCTTTAGCCTACATTACAATCTATAAAGTCATACTTGATCCTAGACTTTGCAAGCTTAAATTAGTAGAGACTTACACTACAGGCAAGCCTATGGTATGAGCTTGGGTGGCATAAGAGTTTCTTTGTGAGAGTGAGCAAAATCTTTTGATCTGATAGTCCTTAAAATATAATTGAACTTATATTGAGTCTGTGGACTACTTTCTTGTGGTTTGTTGGTGAGGGCACATGATTTGCAAAGGATTGATAGAGACCTTGATTTTTGAGTTGGCACAAGGAACGAGTCATGGTGTGGAATGCATTGGAGTCAACTAGGGATGGGTATAATACCGACCGAATCGAAAAAATTGACCGAACTGATAATTTCGATTTATTCTGTTCGGTTTGTTCGATTTTTCGGTCGGTTTGCGGTTTATATTTTTTAAAAGTTTGGTATTCGATTTGGTGTTCGGTTTTAGTATTTCAGTTTTTCGATTAACAGAAAAATTGAAGTTCTTTTTAACTATGGGTTCTATTATCGAAAAACCCCTATCTTTGAAATGTTAAATGACACAACTAGAGGTGGCAAAATGGTCAAAAGAAAATAGTTATCCACCCATATTATCCATTAGAAAATGGTTTGAATAATAAACTTTTTAAAAATGGGTCGAATATGGATAAAAACTATATTATCCATTTAGAAAATGGTTAACCAAATGGATAATTAATGGATAACTAATGTGTTTAACTTTTACATTTATAAAGCCTAAATTGGGGGTTCCTCAAGTTTGGAAAACTAGGAATTCTTCCATAAGTAATCATATTCAATAAAACATGGATAATATGGATATCCATATTATCCGCCGGATAAATTATTTTTTATCCGTCTCAACTACGGGTCGGGTCGGATAATGTATCCGTTTTTTGAATTACCCATTTTCGACCCGCTCATATCCGACCCGCTCGTTTGCCACCCTTAGACACAGCAAAAGTTAATCAGATAACAACTAGTCAATTTTTCGTTAATTTTTTTGAAACAACTTCCAGTCACTAACTTTTAAAAAGTTTAAGTGATTGTTTTACATCAAGTCACTTTAAAAATAAGGGTATCTAAACAATCTAACTACGAAATCTTTTAGCGAGAAGCTAAGAGTTTCTTCTACCAATGACCTGTTAGATTTTTCTAACTTCATTAGTGTTTTCTCGACATATTTGTCGTGTTTGTTTCTCACCATAAAAGGGATATATTCTTCTTAGCCCTCGTTCCCGTGTTAGTTGCCTTGTCAGTCTTTTCGTTAGCTAAAAGAAAAAAAGAAAAAAAAAAGAAGATAAGGAAACTCATGAAGCTCTTCTCAATTTCTAGCTTCAGTTTAACTACTATTTTCTTATGCTACCAAATTTGTGGGGCACATAAAACTAGAATCCAGATATAGAATTAAAACGTTATCATACGTTACAAATTCTCCTCCAATTGGCCATGTATGACAGTACCACGTAGGATAAAATACAACTATTAGAACGGTCACAAAACATAGATGAATTAGCAGACCACTAGGGCAACGCAAAACTAGTTCAGTACAAAAGATGGCACACTTGTTACTCACTGAATAATAGAATAATTAGGAATCTAATGTACAATAACAAATTGGATGAAGGATAACACCACATAAATGGATGTGGCACATATTGTTACACTAGCACCAAAAAATAAAATCAAAAATAAATAATCAAAAAATAAAACCGAAAATAACCGCACCAAATAGTAGAAAAATCGAACCACACCGAAAATACTTTGGTTCGATTTTGATTATTAAAATTGCAAACCGAAAACCAAAAAAATCGAACCGAATCAACCGACGCTCATCCCTAGAGTCAAGTTTTGAGACGAAGATGTTAGAAAGAGCCACATGAGTATTTTAAATAATCTTGGTATGAGTTTAAACTTGAGGAATGGTATGAAGAGTGCATATGCTGGGTGCTAAGCGTTGCTATAAATCATTGGCATTGGTGTGATACTTGAGTATGTTTTGAAAGGTATTTCTTGCTTATGTGCTTACTTTTAAGTTGCTCGAGGATGAGTAAAATTTAAGTGTGGCGTGGTGATAAAGGGTGAAAATGCATATTTTGAGTCTGTTTTTGTGTTATATTGTGTGAGTTGCGGGAGTTCACGCCGTGTTTGAAGTGAAAATATGCTCATTACGTGTTTCTTATGTGTAGGAACAAACTTGCAGAGAAAAGGATCAAACGGAGAGAAAAGTTGCTGAAAACAAAGGTGAAGAGAAAAGTCTCGTACAGAACCGATGTTCACTTTGCTGAACCGGGACCGGAGCAGAAGAAACCAGAAAAGCCCCGGATAGCGAAGCGAGGTTCACTTCGCCAGACCGGGACCGGAGCAGAAAAATTATCTTTTCCAATCCGAATTAAGAGAAGCCAAATTCGCCCCAACTCAACCCTAAACCATATAAATATGAGAGTTAGCCACTTTTTGAAGGGAGAGAAGACTTGGGAGAGGTAAGAACACACTTGGAGCAAGGAGAAGGATCTAACCTCACGTTTTTTTCCTCTTTCTTCCTATTTTCTATTGCTATGAATTTTAGTCTTTGTCACGACCCAACCAGAGGGCCGCGACATGGCAACGGACCCTGCTTGCAGAGTGCCGGCGTACCCCTCATATCTGCTATCTTACTTTCTTTGTTATCTATAAAGCCTGTCATACGCATGCAGTTTCGAACAACCATCATAATGGACTGAAACGTCATACCATGACATAAACATACTTATATACATAGTGTGCCAACGGGGCTACAGTGCAAAACTATACAACATAATACATATATCGACGAGGCACTACAACTGTACATGAGTCAACCCAACACTTGTCTATACATGCATCGACATTTGTCTATGAGCCTCTATGGGAATATACAAAATACAACCTACGTCGGAACAGGGCCCCGACATGCCCACAATGCCTAGACGAAAGCATACCAATGCTATAGCAAGTTCGAAGGATGAACCTTGCTAATATCTGCTGAACTGGATGGCCTATTGCGGTGGGGGAGCTCCGTCTATCAGTCTATCAGGACCTGCAGCACGACATGCAGCGTCCACAAATAAAGGGCATCAGTACGGATAATGTACTGAGTATGTAAAACAGGGAACATAATGTAAGAACAACAATGAGTATCAGGATACAAACATATAACCTGTAATAAATGAATTGCCTCTGAGGGCGGCTAACCATGACATATTCGTAGTGCTTATGCATATACACATAACCTTTATAACATCATCATATTCGTATTCATTATCGTTATCATCGTCTTATACCTACGCCTCTATGGGCTTACAAAAACAAGAACAATCCTTCCATAGAGGGAAACAATATAAGCAACCCTAACTTCTAAGAATAGAGTACTCTTTTGGGGCTCGTTCATTGCATTGTAATCAATAGGAGTCGTGCAAAAGAAAGAACGGTATAGTCTTACATACTTGGTATATGCTGCACAGTTCTCAAGCTACGCAATCGCTACAATTCCTTAGTCTACAATTAAAGAACAGTTCAATCGTTACTCACTACGCGTCATAGCTATCATTAATCACAATCTCCTAAATTCATATGGCGCTTCTCCACACCCTTCCTCCCCCAAACCTTATCAAACATATTTATAACACATGCAACTCATTTACGACTCATAATAACCATGACCCATAATAGCAGCATTTATCTTGATTTCATGGCTTCCAAACACCTTCCCATGAGTCCTTACAGGCATGCAACAACATATCACGAATGCCCAAGGGAAAATTGCATGAAAGGGAGTAATAACTTACCTTGCATGTGAATTATCTAGTCTTTTCCCCTTCGATTCCTCAAATTCTAAGTCTTGCCCTCAATTTGGGTTTGTAGGAGGAGGAAACTCAGCTAGGGTTTCTCTTTAGTTCTTCAATTTCTTGATTCCTCTTTCAATTTAGGGCTTGGAAGAGGAAGAAATTGATTATGTTGGGGTGGGATTAGGGGAAGGAGTCGTGGGGGTCTTCTTTCTGTGTTTGAGCCTCAGAAAAATGAGAAAGAATTGGGTTGGACCCCTTTTATAGGTCTGTCAATAAGTGACACACGTGTCTGGTATTTCTCAGGTTTGCGATCGAATTTCAGCCGCAAACATGACATGCGGTTCGCATTCTGGTCGCAGATCTCAACCCAGAAATCTGTCTCACTATGCGACGCAGAAGGGTCAGATTTGCGGTTCGCATTTTCAACAATGCGACCGCATTCTGGTTGCATTTCTGATGCGGATTCAGCTCAGAACTCTGTTCCATTCTGCGATGGAAGATGTCACATTTGCGGTCCGTATTTGCATTATGCGGTACGCATACTGGCCGCATTTTTGACACAATTTCAGCCTAGAAATCTGTCTAAGTTTGCGATCTCGGTGTTGGATATGCGGTCCGCATTTGTGCTTTGCGGTCGCATATCCAACTATGCGACACCTTTGCTTTTTTTCTTTTTTTTTTTCCTTAACTTTTGAACTATTTTCCGAGTTCTTAGGCTCTTATATGTGAACTATCTTACGACGTATTCTAACGTACGATTTTACGGGTTTTAACACTTGTATTCGTGCAAACAATTATGAGTAGCTAAATTCTGATCTAGGGTTTGATGGAACCTATTGAAGGAAGAATTTTCCACTGCGTTTAATATAAATTTGCCAATTGTTTTTCTCTACTTGTTCAACTATATTATTATTGTTGTTGATTGAAGAGCTCTCAATTAACTGTGCCTATTTAGTGTGTACTGCTCGAGAGAGAGTAGGCGTTTAGGTTGTTGAACAACACCACTCCTAACGTATTTGAGAGATCAATACTGAGGGTTTAAAGGCGGGGTTAGAGATAACGAAACTTTGACGCGATTTGTAGTGAGCGGTGAATTAGTGCCAACTAGCATAGTTCGAGATATGTCTAGTAAATTGTAGTAGTTGCTCGAGAGAGAGTTACGACATCCAAAGTACTCATGATCGTCAGAGAATATGTGGGCAAATTTATAGGAAACGAAGCAGGGGAAATTCCGACAATAGGCAAAATCAAAACCCTAGACTTTTCCAATCTTGTCTACAATATTAGCGCTGTTATTATAAATTACTACTATTACCTTGCCCTTAGTTAATAAACACTCAAACCGTTATTTAATACTTATGAAGGTTGATTACTTGAATTCTTGCGAAACTAGTTGTTGTGATTAGTAGGTTAATTCCATGTGGGATTCGACTCCGGACTTGTAAACCGGATTATATTTGCAACGACCGCTAGACCTCAGAAGAGATATAGTTGGGCGTGATCACGAACTTTTTAATGTATTGTATTGTATTGTATAATGCTATATTATATTGTACTGTTGTGATGAATATTACGTTTGGATAGATTGTATCTTTATTGCCGTTTCATAAAGAATAAACTTGCAATATTATTTAAAAAAGTAGCATACATGATAGAATTATTATGTAAAAAGATAGGGTAAAGATAAAATCGGTTCTATTTAATACTAATAAGGAAGGGCAAGATGAGAGAAAAAGGTAAGGTAATGACGCGACCACACCAAATCAATCGTTATATAAAGTATCATTTTTTGTCGTTACATAACGAAGTATTTAATGATACGAGTGCAATAATATTTAAGTAACAATAAAAAAAATATTTAAATTAATATTACGATATAATACAATAGCTTGCAACCATCCAAACAAGCTATGCTTAGATAATTTAATAGAATCTGCTTAGCTACTATAATCTGACGTTGACAAGTCTAAGGTGCCATGGACAAACTTCAACAAGACAGAAACAAACAATGGAAACCAATTTACTAAGAAGAATTTGCAAGAATCTAAACAAACCCGCCAAGGAGCAAACAAATCATCGGAATACAAACTACTCAATAATCACTATAATTCAAGGAAATTATAAAGTTGTGAGCAGTCAAGTAAACCAAACATGAGTAAATATCCAAACTTGATGATGAGAAATAAAGTGGAAAACAAGTAGGGGAATACTGGATTGAGGAAGAAGATAAGAAACAGCAAAAAGAATCAACAACGGGCCAAAGCAACCACTTTGGCTGCGCTAGGCACTTTTGGTTTTGGTATTCGAAGTTTAGCCTCGTTTCAATGTAATAGGAAAATTATGGGTAAAATAATATTCGAACAAAAATATCCCCGCGAAAAAATCCCAGTTCAATTATGATGATTAACAATCGAGTATGTATTACTTTTTCATACTTTCCCATGCCTTAACACACGGAAGAAACACCGCTATTTATGGGTGTACAACGTTTTCGACGAAATAACATAACTAACAAGATAATAGAATAATAAGATTGTAGAAATATTGAAGACCAATTGCTAGAAATTTATGCGTAAAGAAAACCCGTCAGGAAAACTAAAACAAAAAATTCCAAGAAATCTAAAAGCCTAGTAGAATTGGACTTCTATAAATTGAGGATCCTTCCTTCTCATTTAGTAACATCCACAATGTAGCCGTAAGGGATTTGAGAATCTTGTTTTGGGAATTTATTTTTGGGACCAGTGTTAGCCCGCCAATTGTATGTCCTTCTTTGTGAGGTTATTCTCTCAATATAATATTTTGTACTATCTATATATTTATATAGTGGATTGCTCATCTCTGTCTGTGGACGTAAGTCAACTTACCGAACCACGTTAAATATTTATGTCTCTTTTGATATATTTCTCTTTTGTAATTTATTTTATCATCATTAAATGTATGCTTTGTTAGCTTCCGTGTGACGCGTTATTATTTCGATCCTCACACTATTCTTTGTCTTTCGTACCAACTAGACCTTTTTGTCCAAATAACAAAAAAAAATTAATTGGAGTACCAACTTGTGGCAAAGAAGCCTTAAGTTGGAATCACTGTGATATATGATGAATTAATGATTACTTGATGGGAAGCATTGACTCCCAAAAAAGACGTAGATCCAGTCATCAGTCATCTAGAAGGTATTCAATAATTCTTCAACTGTATACTAACTGTTTGGCCTTTACAAATATTAAATTATTCGTTTGCATGTGATTTTAGATCCTTAAAACATGCATATGTGTAAAGTCAAAGCCATTAGAGGGTCAACCCAACATTTTAATCTTTCTAAAATTCCCTAAAATTGCTCCACATGTAGAATTTGGATTACTTGAAGGTACAAGATGACCTATCCGTATATAGGGTACTGGTTTTGACTTTTGACATACACTTAATATTATACTATAGTATATGATATTGATAATATTCTCTTCATTTGAGAAGCTATCCTAATGTAATTAGCTTTGATTATTTACAATAGAAGCACTCAACCCCACGACTCTATCATTCTTCTATTAAATGAATGGCAACCTTGTATGATTGTTCATTTGTTTTGGAAGCATTAATTTAGTGCAATATTTCAATAAATTAAGTTAAAATGAATAAGATAATTATTTAAAATGAGCTTTTTTATCAAGTTATAATTAATCGGGTGGCAAGTGGAATCAATTGCAAGAGCCTTTCTGACGAAGAAATCTAATTATACGTATCATATAAGTTGGTTTCCTATTTGCTTATCAATTTATTTAATAGATCGTGGTATTATTTTATACCGACGCAGCATAAAGTAATTGCTATTTTCTTCCTTTTACTAATTATGGCTTTTATTAAATGTGTCTTTCCTCTATTTTTAATATATACGAGAATGTTATTTGGGGGAATACTGTTTTTGCGTGTTAAAAAAATTGATTCTTTTACTTAAGATTTTTAAACACTAATAGAAAGTGAAGTGTGAAAATTAAACAACACAAAATTTTTATGTAAAAATCCTCCTTGCTCAAGGGATGAAAACCCACGATCTACCTTCTTAGAATTTACCTCAAAACTTCACTAACTTCAAAGAGCGATTTTATGTTACAACTCAATAACCAAACGATACCTCTAGTACCTTAACCTTACAACCAACTCAATTGTAGATACCCTTTTTCAGACTATAAACTATAACCTAGAAAGCTAAACAAACTCTCATATTTGTTTACTTTACTTCTCAAAAAGCAATATAGGTTACAGTTAGAAAATAGTTTGACTCAACCTAAAGCGCTAAGAACTTGAGCAACTTTGTCTTTTAGAATAGGTTCTTCAGTTGAACAACTTGAATCCTTGAAAGCACCTCCTTGCTATGAGTTGCTATTTTCCTTGAATAAATTCTTTGAATTATGCGAATAGCATTGGCTTCAATAGCAGCAATGTGATGATTTATATACAAGTGAGGTTGACCCATTTTTTCTTCTAATTTTAGCTCCCCAGTCTAAAATTTATTCGGTTACCTTTTTAAGGAACACAAATCCTAAAAGGATTCTATTCTATTTTCTTACAAGCTCCTTCACGCTTTCCTTTTCATGCAAGTATTTTCATAATTGATGAATCCTTGTTGATCATGAATTCCGGCTCAAACTAACTTGCACTAGGAAGGAATTTCCAACTTCTGATCAATGGACTTTAAGAAACTTGGTTCTTCCGCAACTGTTTATCAATCACCAAAATCAATTTAAATTCAGGTCAACATAGAAGGAATAACTACAAAAATTAAAATTTCAAAGGAGCAATTACATATTTGGTATTTCTTGATTTTGCATATAGGAAATGTAGTACCCCAACTCCCAAGCAAAAAATTGTAGAAATATTACACTTTTGGGGTGGTCTTTAACTTTTGACATCCGCGTGCCCCGTGAGCGGAACTTCAAGGTCAACAGTTAAAAGTGTTGCCCATGGGGCAAGTGAGGAGCAACAGTTGTTAAATTAGAAGTCTTGTCCATGAAGCAAATGGGGACAAACATTCAGGACTATTCACTTTAAGGACTATTTGTGTACTTTACTCCAGCGGCGAAGCCACATGGTCATAAGGGTGGTCAATTGACCACCTTTCATCGAAAAATTACACAGTGTACATAGGTAAAATTGACCACCCTTCGTTGAAAAATTATACACTGTACATAGGTAAAATATTGCGTTTTAAAGGTATATAACACATATTCAACACCCTTTGTTGAAAATATTTTTCACTTCTTTTAAATTTGATCACCTTTGAAAAAATTCCTAGTTTCGCCGCTGTTTACTCACTCCTAAGTATATACGAGGATGCGTAATTACTCTCTATTAAGTAGACTCTTTGGATAATTAAGATTCCTATTTGATTAGGAGAGTAAATCACTATAATATCAAGAATTAAACGTCATTTTTTAGCCAATAATTTTCTTTTATATATATATATATATATATATAATTAAGAAAAATTAACGAAGCGATATCACGTGACACTTAAAAAAGAGTAATAAATTGGCTAGCAAAAGGTTGGTTTAAAATTCACGTGCCTAAACATGTACATATAATATAAGAGGCTGGTTCCAACATTTGGTGGGAGCTTTTTGGTGGTTGAAGGGGAGCAGGCTGGACCAATAATGTTGAGTTTGGGTTCAATTAAATTTATTATATTTGGCTTATACTGTAGAATTATATTATAAATATGTTCCTGCAAAATCTTGAATTCACCTCTGAAATATTTTGTTTAAGGACATGGGAGGAGTCATGTATGCTTGATATATATAGACTTAATGATAGCTAGCTGAAGTGTTAGTTAAGTGAGGTGGAAAATCAGATGTATTTCCATGGGTATCATGACTCATCATCTAGTGAAATTTGAGGGATTGCTGACAAATTAAATTGATCTATACGTAAATAAGGTTTTACTACAACTTTTTGATGATTTGGAAAATTTCCAGATCTAGTAGGTCAACGGTACATGGCGCTTTTTGGTTATCCTATTTTTGGTTCTCTTACACAATATATATATATATTTTTAATATTCTATGTACATGCACATGACACATCGTGGTGGAAGTTCAACTTGCATTCTCGATAGAAATTGATTAATCAGAAGTTGCTAATGAAACTTTAATGTTTCTTGTGTAATTGAAGATTCAAAGTGATAATATATAAAACAAACGAACTAGTATAGCATGTGCATGGGTGATAATATATGCATTTTATTTTTAATCAACTCCTAGGAGTAATACTATTTTGTACGTACATTGCTTTTCAACAGAATGAAAGATCTGTTGGTGGCATATGATTAATACATTGTTAATGATCTAGTGACGGACAAATTATCTAGTATTTACCATTTCAAAACAAGTATAATGCATGTTTGATTATATTCTTGGTCTAGATTCTAGAGCTATAAGAAAGAATCATATTAGCACAAAAAGGCTAAGAGAAAGTGTATTACGCTAATAGACGTGACAATGCATTAGATGCATTTCGTGATTATTTACTCCCCCCCAACACACACACACACACACACAAAAACCCAAGTTGCTTTCTTATGATAATTAATGGCTCATCGAAGGCATAATTTATATAAATTGATCCAACATTACTCTCTACATTAGGTAGAATATACCCACTAATTCAGTGTTTGAACTCTTTAAGAGTAGACCTCTACAAGCATCTTCAAACTTGCAACTTCATTCCTTCTAATAGAAAGCTTAATATCAAAGAAAGTTCGACTTTTAAGCAACTTGTTTCAAAGGATTAAAGCACATAACAATTCTAACTTTAAACTTTTTATAACTAGACTTTTGATAGAATGACCTTCTTTTTTCTCTTCTTATAGTATGTCCTTTTCCCCTTTCCTACAAGACTATATCTTTTGTATGAAAATAGAAGAGCTTATTAAACGTAGTCCACATCATAAAGTTTATTGATATCCCTAATTGGTTTACCCTAAAAGTTGCTATATTGGGAGCTCAGTCTAGTGGGTCTCGGATATTTTCGACTTTTCGTATTCCTCTTTGTTATTTTCCCTTTGTACAGACTTTGTTTGTTTCATTGCCAGCTTTTTACAAAAACATCCAGGAAAAAGAGCCTAGTCTTAAAGCCGTTTAGTATAGAGTTAGACATCTAGCCCTTTCCTTTAGCGTTAACACTCTTAAAAAAACTTTTTGTTTGTTTGTTTGTTTTCTTTTACTCACCACTATATTACAACTACACTCTTAAAAACTTATTCGCATACTTTACCTACACTCTACAACAAAGTAAAAGAATCGGCTTAAGTGTAAGTGAAGCTGGTAAATAGTAACTGAAAGAGATCGAGTGATATTCCCACCCACATTTGCGCTTCAGGAGTGCGCACCTTGTCTGCTAAGTGTCCGCGGACTTATTAGTCTTCCATTTTATTGCTCTATATTGCATTTATTTTAGTAATTTTGTTCTTTAAATAATACAACTATTTTCAATTTTAATTTAACCTATGCATTATAGCTATCAAGTAAATGCTTCAAGGTCAAGTACTAACAGTCTTAACGCTGTGACTGATTTCCTAGCTTGAAGCTGGTTAAAAATCTCGTTATTTGCAAGTTGCAAATTGGTATCCTATTTGCAACTAGTATTCTCAACTAAAGAAAAAAGGTAGCACTATTGTACTATATATTACTACTGGCAACTTGCTTCAGGTTTTCTTCCTTCGAAGATATCAGGTTAATGAGAACAATACATAAAAGATTAGCATGATCATCGATGCACGAATAACACACGAATTGAGAAATGGTCCAATTCCTTTTTATCAAAAAAATAAAGGGGCGGTACGGTGCACGAAGTATCCCGTGTTTACGCAGGATCTGAGAAAGGGCGCGGCCCAAAAGGAGTGATGCATGCAACCTACCGTGATACAAGTATCAGTGACTGATTTCACAGTTCGAATACGTGACTTATATGTCACAGGGAGGCCTATATTGCTTAAAATTCATACACCTTGACGTAGCTAAGAAACCTTACAAAAATTTGATAGCCATAACATTTGGTACGTACCAATCATGAAGTGTTTAGGAAGTTTTGTGATATTTAGCTTAAAGTATATATATTTATATGTATATCGCCTTATGTTTTACTCGTGTTTCGTGGATTTCGGATGTAAAATGTGTTGATTTATATTAGATCGGGGTGTTTTTATGTGTAGGAATCATCTGAAAGTAATTGGGGGCGAAAGGTGCGAGATTAGAGCCAAAACGGAGGAAAACGGAAAAAGTTGGATTTTCAGCGCCACAGGCAGTGCTCCACGCCGGCGCCAGTGGCAGAAACTTCAATAAGCCAGCGGCAGGGCCGGGGTGGGGCGCTGGACTGGCGCTGGTGACGGGAAAGTTATCCAAGTTTGCCGAGGACAAGGTTATTTCGGCCCTAGACCTACCCAATGCGTATAAAAGCAAGACTAAGCTTATTTTTAGAGGAGAGACGCCACTTTGAAGGAAAAATACACACGAGAAATATCCAGGAGTGAAGATATCTCAGTTTTCTTCATCTTTTCTTAGTATTTTTAATTATTCAACACTTATGAAATTGTTTAATACTATCATGAGTGGCTAAAACCCATAGTTATGGGGTTGTTATTTAGCCATGAATATTATTGTTTAACGTTGACTCAACCTTGATTACAATTCATCAATATACGATTGTTTCTTCAATTCTGTGATTAATTGCTTAATTGTCTGGCCAGCAATTAGGTTCTATTTACTATCTATGCTGTGCTTGGGAAAGCCATGTTTCGATTAGAGACGAATTGAATAGAGCATGATCTTAACTCTGAGGAGGGGCAGATTTGTGGTTAGGAAAGGAATATACCTAGTCACCGTGCTTAATTAAATATCATAATATTAATGCGTTCTTAATAGATTGATTTCATAGGAATATATGCGTTAATCTATTTTAAATAGGTGAGTAGTACTTCGGGAGAAGGCTACAACAGCAATTGTTCGATTAATTAGCAACCATGAACGAATTGTATGAAAGGGAGAGTTAAACTAGAACAGAATAGGATTGGTAAATCGATCACAACCCTGGAATATTTGTCTCTACTGAATACACAACAACCATTTTGTTGCTTGATAATTTAGTTACCAGTTATAATTATTGTTTAGTATAATCACACCTTTGAAATCGAATTGGCTCGACTGAATAACAATCTTAGTGAATTTAGTGGGTAGTTAATATAAGTCTTTGTGGGTTTGACACTCGACTTATCATTTTATTATTTGTACGATCACGTATACTTGCGTGTGCGTTTGGGAGCTAACATTTTGCTAACACGAAATCAAGAGCTCAAGCTTTCTCTTAATCTTTTAGGCTTTGCCATAAGTCTAAGCATTAATCATGAAACTTGAGTACTTCATTGCCATGTTTCCATGTGCCTTGAGCAATTCCTATATACGAAGGCGAGAACAGGGGAAGCTAGCTATTCTCATGACCACATGCACCTCACATGTGTATCCTTACGGATCCTATTTTTGTTCAATATTTTCCCCCCTTTCATACTATGGCCTATAGCTTAACCCCATGATAAATACGTCCACATATATGTCACATTTTTAAAAATTAAAATTACAAAATTAACAAAAACGGAGCATTAATTACGGACCCTGCCATTGTAACTCCTCAATAAATACGACTTTCCTTTCCCTCTCAGTTTGCCCTCTGCTCAAACCCCATTCCCATTTTCCCTTTCTCTCTCTCTCTCTCTCTCTAAAAGCCTATATCACGCTACTTTCCCCTGTTTACTCTGAACACTTCACTGTGAGAAAATGGCTGTAACTTTGGCGCTCCGCATTGCTAGTGTTCTCTGTTTCCTGACGGCCGTTAACGCAAAAATCTCCGGCAATTACGCTGGCGGCCCCTGGACAACTGCCCACGCCACTTTTTATGGAGGTTCTGATGCCTCTGGCACCATGGGTATTATACCTCTCCTCTTATCTCTCCCCATTTTACGCAAAATTCTTCGATTTAATTTTCAACTTAAACTTCTACTTCAATATAATAAGAATCTATAGTGTCAAATATTACCCCCTCTTTCCCAATTTATATGGCATGCTTATAGCTTGTAGTTTCTGAAATCAGTTTATTTTTGGAAGTACTTTTTGAAAAAAAAAAATTGTAAGAAGTAATTTATGTTTTTATTAATTAATTTGAAAAGTATTTTGTAACATCAATTAGTGTTTGGTCATACTTCTAAATAATGCTTCTAAGTGTTTTTTTTTTTTCTTAAAATATTTTTTTTAAAAGTAATTTTCGGAGAGAATTTATATTTGTTTGTTTTTCTCAAAAGGTGTTTATACTCAAAAGCATTTTTTTTTTCTAAAAATTTGATCAAACACTTTAACTTTGACAAAAAAAAGTATTTTCTTTTTGAAAAACGTATTTTTAATCTCAGAAAAGCTCGGTAAAACAACTATTTGGTATATCCAAAAAGAATGTTATATTTTATGAAAATTTAATTTTAAACTTTTAAATTTACTCTTAATAAGATAATATAATCATACATATGTGTAGGACTCATTTTAGAAGGTTCCTGATGGTTAACAATGGGTAATTTTTTTTTCCTAGGTGGGGCTTGTGGATATGGGAATTTGTACAGCCAAGGTTACGGAGTGAACAATGCAGCACTGAGTACAGTCCTTTTCAACAATGGGTTGAGTTGCGGCGCTTGCTTTGAGCTAAAGTGTACTGACCAGAAATGGTGCACCCCTGGGAACCCTTCCATATTAGTGACTGCCACAAATTTCTGCCCACCAAACTTCGCCTTGCCTAACGATCATGGAGGATGGTGCAACCCACCTCGCCCTCATTTCGACCTTGCTATGCCTATGTTCCTCAAAATTGCTGAGTACCGTGCTGGAATTGTTCCTGTAAACTACCGACGGTTAGTGTCACAATACCTACCTATAAAACCCTTTTTTGCTACTGCACTTTATATTTTGTACTAAAAATATAATTCCCAAACTTATATATTTAGCAGAGTATTATCACTCTTAACCCGCGCTAAAAACTATTTATATTTGGTAGTCGAAAACATATATTAAATTTGTATAATTTTTGTATATAACATACAAAATATATATACATTGACTATTATTTTTATCGCGACTATACAATATCATTTTCCGGTTTAGTATGTCCCTGGGCCTGCCCCAATTGAAAACGCGTTTTCCTATCCATGGTGCATTTGCTAAATGCTAGGGAGCGTCACAGTTGCAGTATTAAGGCCCGGTTTGTTCATTATCTTTTTCCTTTCAAAAAGAATTTTCAAAAATGTATTTTGTCCATGAAATTTTGTAAGTATTTAGAAATTTTACGAAAATGAGCTTTTTAAATATCAAAAAGTGGTTTTGATCACATTTTCAAAAAAATTAGAAAAACCTTTTTTCACTCACAAAACACTATATTTTTTCAAGTGAAATGCATGTCCAAATATGATTTCAAATTCTAAATATCATTTTTCAGTTTAACCTTCAATACTACTTTTTTTTTAAATATTATACTCCCTTTGTTTCAATTTATGTGAACCTGTTTGACTGGGTACGGAGTTTAAGAAAAAATGAATAATTTTAGAATTTATAGTCCAAACAAGTCAAAAAAGGGGTTCAGAGTATTTGTATGGTTATAAAAACTTCTCATTAAAGATAGAATTGAAAGTTTAAGCTAAATTGTTTCCAAATTTAGAAAGGGGTCATTCTTCTTCGAACGGATCAAAAAGAAAATAGGTTGACATAAATCGAAACGGAGGGAATATTTAATTTTTATGTCGAAACGCCTACTGTGGTGTTTCTGAGGGAAATTTTAGCGTATGTGTAAACGTAGTTCTCGTTGTCCCAAATGGTAAACGCGGTGGATATTTTAAAAAAAATTAATTAATTAAATCTCATAGCGTCTTACTAAAAATATTTTGTTTTAAATTGCTTTACAGAGTTCCATGCAGCAAGCAAGGCGGGATCAGATTTACAATAAACGGTTTCCGTTACTTTAACTTGGTATTAGTGACCAACGTTGCAGGAGCAGGGGATATTCAGAAGGTTTATGTGAAAGGTACAAAGACCAATTGGATAGCAATGAATCGCAACTGGGGTCAAAATTGGCAAACCAATGCTTTGCTTGTTGGCCAAGCCCTTTCTTTTAGAGTCACTGCCAGTGATCGACGCAGTTCTGCTTCTTATGACATAGCACCTGCTAATTGGCAATTTGGCCAGACTTTCCAGGGTAAGAATTTCCGGGTTTAATTTCCAAAAGAAAGGAAAATATTACAATACTGACCCTATTAAAGAAAAGGTCCTTTTATCTTATTATATGAAGAAATTAAATAAAATTCACACGATTTCCCGCCTTCAATTGTTCTCTTTTTTATCTGGGAAAATTTGAAGTATATATGTGGGAATTATTATTATTATTATTTTTTTTTAATCAACTTTCTGGGGAATGGATTTGACCTTTATGTGATGAAGTGGGTGTTGGTAAAAGTTAAACCTGGTTAAGGTGAAGTGAAAAGCTATAGAGACTGAAGCAGCTGCAAATTAGGGAAAACTTGTAGCCCTCAGTTTTATTTGCATATTAATACTGATGTAATGGGAAGTTACTGCCTAAGCTTATGAATATATTTTTATACTGCAAATCCTACTATATTTTATTACATGTGAATATGTGATGATGTTTCAATTCATTTCCGAAGTTGCTCTTTTGTTTTCCATTGATTACTTCTTGTATCATTTCCCTTCTTTCCGCATCTCCCGAATCGTGTCTCTGACGAAAATGCAAGCAAATAGGCAAAATCAGGATTTGAAATTTATAGGTTCGGAATTTTTTATGTTTTTGGGTTCTAAATTAATACCAACTTTTACATATTTAATAAATTTCTTAAGATAAAAATAAAGTTTGGATCAAAGCTAGTAGATTTGATCCAACTAGTAAGCTATACTCTAGTTCCGACCTGTTAGTATGCCGTGAGACTCATGAGATATACTTATATATACAGCGCAGACCTCTCTATAATAACATTCTTATATGATAGTCATTTACTATAAAAGCTAAGTTTTTCTCGGAACCGAATATTATATGTTATAATATATGTCCTCTATAACAACACTTCACTATAGCAGCCAAAAAAAATCAGAACAAACGAGACTGTTATAGAGAGGTTTGACTGTATATATGTTCCAAACACGCTTTCGCACATAACTCTACTTTAGAATTTGGACATGATTAATTCAAAACTGTTATCTACAGTCTACAATTTCTCATCAAGAAATGGGGACGCTTTTACTACATCCTATTCTGTTTAGCATTTCCTTTTTCTTTTGGGTTATAAAAAGGGTTTGACATAATTTTGTATATTAAAAAGTTGCTTGTTCTCTACTTTCCCCTTTCCTCGCTGACCCTCTTAAAGAATTTATAGATCCAGCAAATACAAATAGGTTATTCGATATAAAGATATCTTACATCACTGAAATGGTAGTACTGTACTCTTTTGTTGGCGTATTTGTTGTTTCAAGATATGGTCATCGCGATTTTACTACATATACATTCTGTAATAAAACGATTCCAAATAGTAACAAGCACAGAGAAGAGAGACCTTTGAGGTAATTATTCAGTCCCTAAACAATGACCAAAGTACAGGTTCTGTAATTCAATCTAATAATTTGACGCCATTATCGGTCCCGTTTTATATACTCTATATTCCTTACTACAACTTTATTTCAGCTAGAGATAACAAATGGGTTCTGGAGCAAAATGGGGTGGCGGATCTATTAGCTAAGAAAGGAGCCAGAAGCAGCTTTTTGATCATGTTATTCTATACATGTCAATTTCTCCTTTGTTTGCTATGAATGCACTAGTAGCAGATTAATTAGGAACTACTTTTGTTGGGACACATTCGGCTTCTACTACTACTTTGAATTATGACTCTACTTAGCATGAACTATTAGTCCATGCAGATGATGTATTTTGTTATATATAATGCGTATTAATCTATATTTTTTGGTATGTGTATGCCGAGTCATGCAGTAATAGCAGATTAATTAAAAACTACTTTGATAGGACACATTCGGCTTGTAGTACCAGTTTGGATTATGACTTTACTTAGCATTAATCCATGCAGACAATGTATTTTGTTATAACACATATTAATTTATATTTTTCAGCATGTTTATGCCGAGTCATGCAGTAATAGCAGATTAATTAAGAACTACTTTTGATAGGACAAATTCGGCTTGTACTACTAGTTCGGATTATGACTCGAACTACTTTTGATAGGTATTTTGCGGCTTGCACTACTAGTTCGGATTATGACTCTACTTAGCATGAACTGCTAGTCCATGGCTCCATGCAGACGATGCATTTTGTTATAACACATATTATTCTTTATTTTTAGGCAGGTGTGTGCCGAGTCATGCTGAAATAGCAGATTAATTAAGGACTATTTTTGATAGGACACATCTGGCTTGTACTAGTAGTTCGGATTATAACTCTACTTTGCATCAACTATTAGTCCATGGAGACGTTGTATTTTGTTATAATACATATTAATTTATATTTTTCAGAACGTGTATGTTGAATCATACAGTAATCTTAAATCAATAAAGAACTACATTTGTCAGGAAATATTGGGTTGTATTACTAGTTTGGATTATGACTCTATTTTGCATGAACTATTAGTCCACGGAGACACGTATTTTGTTATAACGCATAGTATTAATTTATTAATTTCTCAATACTAACGTTGCACTTTTGAGTCATGTAGTGAATCGTAAATGATGAGCACATAATTTAAACTCATTGTGTAAAGCAACTATGTTTACCCCCACCCCCGCCAACCCCCGCACACC
>MCJB01039264.1:0-73036 GCA_002018475.1 Nicotiana obtusifolia | reverse complement strand
TTTTGGCCTTCCGTCGTCAAAAAGTAAATCTAAGTTTAGATTCTACATAGATATCAGTCAAAATTGGCAAATAAAGAACAAATCTAGATATTCTCCAATACTCGAAATCTAGATATTCTCCAATACTCGAAAGAGTTAAAAAATTTGGGATAGGTCAATGGGAATTTATACCCCCTTTATCTTTCAATATTTCTTCTCGAAAGAGATAATAAATTTAAGTTGAAGGACCAGACACTCCCTTTTCACGTCAATTAAAATACTCCTATCTTTTATTTCCTACTTGTTAGTCAACTAGCTGCATGTTCTAAGGTCAAAATACGTTGCTCAGAGATTAATTTGTGGTTTAAAATCTAGTAATGATTACACGTAATTACTCTATTTTAGCTGAATTTATTCCCTAAACCTGTTGTCGTTGGGGCGTATACTATTAATCATGTGTTTGGATATAATATATTCTAACAATTGTCATGGTTAAAAGTTTAAATGGGAGATTGTTGGGATATATACTATTAAACATGGGTTTTGTTTAAATATAGTATTTATTATGAAATAATTATTTATTCAGTTTTAATAAAGTTTTAAATAGATCATATATTAGTCTGTGTTCTTTGCTTATATAGTAGATGATTTAGTGTATAAAGTTTAGCTTATACACGGAAGATTAAATCATCGGTTCTTATAAGTATAAAGTTTGAGTTCGCAATCTAATGATGGAACTGGACAAACCATCATGGATGATTGTAGCACAAGATTAAATATAATTTATCTTGATTATGGGAATGGTTTAATTCCAACTTCTTGTGCTAGTACATTTTGTATGTACTGAACGGACCAAGTAGAGATAAGTATTTTATACTGACTTAATAAAATAAACTCTCTAGCCATTAATGTACTTATACTATTAATCTTGATATAATTATTATTAGTTGTGTATATTATTATTATTTTGATTTATTAAAAGGCGAGATCCTTTCGTGGATCAATATGCCTGGTAAATTGGATAATAATAATGTACATCGGCGAAGTAATAGTTAGTTGATAGAATCCATGTCTCGGTTTAGAGATTGATGATACACCTTTATGAAAGCTTATAAGTTTTCATGTGTAAACCCGGCTGGTGGATTTTGTATCCGACACTTGAAATAAGTTAGACAAAAGTCTAAAGGAAATAATCAATAAATTAAATTGTCAGTAATTAAATTTAATTGATTAGTATCTAAATCGTAATATGGGTAGTTAAATAAGATTTAATGGATGAATTTCGAAATTAAATAAGGAGTGTAATTACGAATTTTAGTGGAATAATTCGTAATTAATTATGTGGATATTAATTTTAAAAATTACAAATTAATTCCATAATTGGAAGCCTTGTTAATCAAATTATGTGGCCACTGCTGTGCATAAATAATAGGAAATAAAGGAATCTTTTTCATGGTGGAAAGAAAAACCCAACGGGTTTTTAAAAAGGATTTTAGTCCTTAAAACTTGTGCTATAAATACATAAGGTTTTCCACCTAGAATGAGTGAACAAGGTGGCCAAAATTTTCAGCCTATTTTCCTAGAAAATTTCGCCCACATGAAATTACTATTATCAGGATATTATTTGGGTAACACAGTAGAAGATCGTGGAACGTTTGGAGATCCTGATCTTGCGGGTGGTGGAGATTTCATTGAGTTTCTGTGGAATTGGAGGCTCATGTGATAGAGGAGCTTTGTTCGCGCTTCAAGAGATAACCCGTGAAATCCCGTTTATACCAGTTGTCTAGATTACATGTGATTTTGATATTGGGACTGCTTCCGCTGCTTATAATAATCCATCAATTGGTATCAGAGCCCACTCACATCTAATTAGATAACTAGGATTTTCACGAAACGAGAGTATCATATTTATGTGCCTTTTTGAATTACATGTATATGTTATTTTCTTAAAAAACTGCACTGTTATTTTGTGAATTAACTGTGCAAAAATTTGGGATTATTCTTGTAATCATGAGATATCTGTTTTTTTTATTGATATTTGATTAGAATTATCTGAGTTTTTTTTTTTGGTAAACCCTAGAAAAACGCAAAATCCGATTTTGTCCGAATTGTTGGTGTTTTCGGAGGTCAACGAACTTAAAGAACTCTGATTGAGCTAAAATTTAGTGGATCCATCGAAAACGACGTGGTGAAAAAATAACACTGCTATGCAATGATTCATGTTGTTTTTTTTTGCGTTTTGAGATCGTTTGGATGGTGTTTTGGATGCTTTTTCTATTTTCTGGAGATTATTTTTTAATAATTTTAATTCGTTTTTAATTCAATAGTGGTGGGGTGACTCCCCATGGTCTCCATGATAAATACTAGTGATATAATAGGTTTACACATTGGCTATTAGTAAATAGACGTGTTGTTGTATGGAATTCAATAATAGATGTGTAGGATTTTATTAACTAGGTCTTATAAGGTATACTTGATATTGTGTGATGATATAATCATTTTATAAGAAAGTGAAATCCCCTGTTTGATATCCTGAATGACTAATGATTGGTGCGTTTGGTATTTTTGTGCATAAAAAATTTCTCAAATTTTGGTTTATGTTTTCATGTCCTACGTGATTACTAGTCTTGGATTTTCGATGAAAAAATTTTGTTCTCTGGTTGGAGGTTGTAATTAAGTGAAATATGACTGGTTTTTGTATGAGTTTTATATTATTGATATGGCTTTTAAGTTGTGGTCCATATTCTTCAGTTAAATAATTTTTTATGAGCTACATGTCACCCGTAAATTAAGAATTTTGATAGTAATAAAAAGTTGCCACTAAAATAATTTGTTTATTTGAACGCATGAAAAATTCTTAATAAACTTATATGTGTGTGATTATATCGATTCATGGATTGAAAATTATGATTAATAAGTAGGATCCACAAAATGGTCTATTTTGCGTCATTAAAATCTACTTAATATACCTTAATTATATTTATTTGCATCATTAATTATATGCTTAATGGGACATGTGAAAGTTGTCCTTGATAATTTTACACTAATGGTGGAGGTTTTAACTAGACAAAAAATTTTATCTTTAGGTACTAGTGACACAACTCCATCCATGAGAAGTGATATTGGGTTTTCACCAAAATGGGAGAAAATATAATATCTTGGGTTCTTGTGTGTTTAATAAAATAATTTATTATAAAAGGAAGTATTATTTATCCTAGAAATAGAAAGAACATAATATATGCCTTGAGCTCATAATATAATTATAAGGAGAATGGAAATTAGTATCATATTTATTTTAATTCATGAAACTGCTTAAAACAGTTATTCTCTGAGTTTGATTACAGGCTGGTGATCATGAATTTGATGAACTCTGATTGACCTGAAACTTGGTAGGTTCTTCGAAAACGATCTAGTGAGTAAAACTCATTACTATATAGTGAATCATGTTGTTTTTCGGCATTTTGAGATCGTTTAGATGAGTTTTCAAGCAGTTTATTAAATTGCATTTGTTATAAATATGAAAAATTATTCTTTATATATAGGCTATATTTGTGTTAAATCTGAAACATGATGACACATGATGATTTAACTTTATATGATATTTAGCAAGAATGCAAGTCACATGGATTTAATGCTAAATACGCCAAAAATAATTTATTCGAATGGTCTAGTTTTTTGGCTATCGTGAATTTTACGATCTTTGAATGGCTTGAAATGTGGTAGGATCATCGGGAATGATCAGTTAAGGAGAACTCATTGCTATGCAGTGAATCACATTATATTTTGACGATTCGGGATCATTTAGATGAATTTTTTTGGAGATTTGACGGATTAAAATGTGATTTACATACGAAAGGTCATTCTTTCTATCATTTTGTTTATGTATAATTTGGAACATGATAACACGTGTTGATTTGACATGAATTGATATATGATAAGAATGTAGGTCATATTATAAATTCTTGAAGAATTCTTCAAATGGCAATTTCGCAAATTTGATTGCAGTTTTGGAGATTGGGATTTTAACTATCTCCGATTGATCTGAAATTTGGCAGGTTTATCAGAAATAACCCAGTGATCAATACTCACTGTTATACAGTGAAAAACGTTAATTTTAGCGTTTTAGGACTATTTGGATGGGTCTGAGCATTTGTTTATTAATTATGAAACTTAATCCTTAGAAAAAATTTCGTGTTCTGATTAAGTGGTGATAGGAATTAACCATATGGTCTCCATTTTTTATTTATATTGAGATAATAAATTTACGCGTTGACTTTAGGCCTTCCTCCATATCAAATAAATTTATTATGAACTCACTGGGTATAGTTACCAGCTATTGATAACCTGTAGTAACTCTCTATCTGAGTTTAAGGGTTGAATCAATTTTGTAATTAAAATACAATCATGATTAAGTGGAGATAGAAATATATTTCTATGGTCTTCAACTATTAATTTCAAGTGAATCATAAATTTATGCGTTGACTTTAGGTCTTCCTCCATATCGGATAAATTTATTGTAAGCTCACTAGGTAAAATACTAGTAATTGATATCGTGTAATTACTCTCCATCTGAGTATACATGTTGGATCAATGGAACTAGAGCTATTAATTATGATGTTCATTTGACTTAAATTAACAGTATACTCTCCATCTGAATTAGGTCTGTTTTAATTTTATTTGAGTGAATAATCTGGCATTACATATGTATGTTACATGAGTAGTTCTTTTCCCATCAAAATTTTCAATTCAAGATGCATGAATACATATATGTGTAGTGCGTTTGATATTTTAGTATTAAATAGTTATATACAATTATCTGAAAATAACAGTATGCTCTCCATCTGAGCTGGTTCTGTTTCTTTCTAGATTAAATAATTTTTGTATTATATAATATACTTTGCATGAATGATTCTTCTCCCATCGAAATTTCTTATTCAAGATGCATGTATGTATAAATATATTGAATGCAATCTGAATTTTATTATTCAGTGTTTTGACTTATTATGATCTATTTAATGTTTTATCAACTCCACAATGACTTTATGCAGTTTGTCGTATTACTTGTTAAAATTTTCTTTTGATAGTGATAGGACATTAATTTAAAGGATGAAATATATGTACCTTTTGTTAGAAGAAATTTAATTTCGGTTTCTGGGCAAAATAAGAGATGGATATATATTTTATTTTTCGAATAACTCTTGAGTTATTGAGCTTGATAAATATTTTATCTCTTGTGGTACATGAATACATGACCTTGTTATTGTATATAATGTCTCTCCTGAACAGAATAATATTAGTCTACCTCATAAGAGAATATGTTCTTCGAAATTGAGTAAAACTTATCTGTGCACTTTTGTCTAAGTCATATTAGTCTTGATAGGATTTCAAGTTGGTAAAGGATGGACCTTAAGATTCATTGAAAGTAGAGGTACTACCAACTTGTGAATCCTGTTTGGAAGGAAATTTGACTAAAGGATGTTTCACTTCAAAAGGAAATAAAGCTAGTGATAAGCTAGAATGAATCCCTTCTGATTTGTATGGTTAAATGAACATACTGGTAAGAGATAGTTTTGAGTATTTTTGTGGCGTTCATAAATGATTACTCAAAATATTAATATATTTATTTGATACACCGTAAGTCTTAATGATTTAAGTAATTCAAGGTTTTTAATACTAGAAAAGGAGAAGCACCAAGAAAATATATTAAGTTACTGCAATTTGATTGTAGTGGCTAGCATCTCTCTAAAGAGTTCTTTTGTTACTTATCAGAATAAGGGATTACATCTCAATTGTCTATACCGTAAACTCCATAATAGAGTGGTGTGGTAGAAAGAAGAAATAAGTCTCTTTTGGACATGGATAGATTAATGAAGCGTTATTCAGACTTGCCTTATTCGTTTTTGGAATATTTCCAAGAAACTGCAAATTGCATTTGAAATTTATTTCCTTCTAAGTTAGTATCTGTGACATCTATAGAACTATGGACTGACTGTAAGCTCAGTCTACGGCATGTTCAGATATAGGATTGTCCAGCATATGTGCTGAAAGGGAAAGCGGATATGTAGGTTGAAACTAAGAATGGATAGGTGCATGTTTATTGAATATCCAAGAAAACGAATGGATGTTTATTTGATTGTCCTAAAGAAAATAAGGCAATTGACAAATGCATTTTCTAGATAAGGAATGTTTAATAAACCATGTTCCTAGAAGTAAACTATTTTTTACAGGAACTTGGCAAAGAAATAACTAGATCTTCAAGAACATCAAAACCCACACGTCGGAATTGACGTTCCATTGCATTTAAATAGTGGGAGAACGTTAATAGACAGAATATTCCTTTATTGAGTGGGAGTGATATTTGAACAGTGAACTCTATAGTAAGAATTCGCTAATATTTCAATACCGTACGGTATTGGTTCAAAGTCTAAATGGGAGATTGTTGGGATATATACTATTAACCATGAATTTGATTTAGATATAGTATTTATTATAAAATAATTATTTATTCAGTTTAATAAAGTTTTAAATAGATCATATATTAGTCTATGCCCTTTGCTTATATAGTAGATAATTTAGTGTATATAGTTTAGCTTATACTCGGAAGATTAAATCATCAGTTCTTATAAGTATAAAGTTTGAGTTCGCAATCTAATGATGGAATTGGACAAACCATCATGGATGATTGTAGCACAAGATTAAATATAATTTATCTTGATTATATGAATGGTTTAATACCAACTTCTTGTGCTAGTACATTTTGTATGTATTGAACGGACCAAGTAGAGATAAGTATTTTATACTGACTTAATAAAATAAACTCTCTAGCCATTAAATGTACTTATACTCTTAATCTTGATATAATTATTATTAATTGTGTATATTATTATTGTTTTGATTTATTAAAAGGCGAGATCCTTTCGTGGATCAAAATGCCTGGTAAATTGGATAATAATAATGTACATCGGCGAAGTAATAGTTAGTTGATAGAATCCATGTCTCGGTTTAGAGATTGATGATACACCTTTATGAAAGCTTATAAGTTTTCATGTGTAAACCCGGCTGGTGGATTTTGTATCCGACACTTGAAATAAGTTAGGCAAAAGTCTAAAAGAAATAATCAATAAATTAAGTTGTCAGTAATTTAATTTAATTCATTAGTATATGAATCTTAATATGGGTAGTTAAATAAGATTTAATGGATGAATTTCGAAATTGAATAAGGAGTCCAATTATGAATTTTTAGTGGAATAATTCATAATTAATTATGGTGGATATTAATTTCGAAAATTACAAATTAAATTTTATGGTCCCTACTGTGCCTAAATAATAGGAAATAAATGAATCTTTTTCCTGGTGGAAAGGAAAACCCAACAGATTTTGGAAAAAGGTTTTAATCCTTAAAACTTATGCTATAAATATATAAGGTTTTCTACTTGGAGTGAGTGAACAAGGTGGCCGAAATTTTCAGCCTATTTTCCTAAAAAATTTCGTCCGCACAAAATTTTTATTTTCCGAATATTATTTGGGTAACACAGTAGAAGACTGTGAAATGTTCGGAGATCCTGATCATACGGGTGATGGAGATTTCATTGAGTTGCTGTGGAATTGGAAGCTCATGTGATAGGAGCTTTGTTCACGCTTCAAGAGGTAACTCGTGAAATTTCGTTTGTACCAGTTATCTAAATTACATGTGATTTTGATATTGGGATTACTTTCGCCGCTTATAATAATCCTATCAGTTGTGATCTATTTTGACTTGTCTTTAAGAATAATTTCCCCATTTTCATCTACTTGCCTTTGATGCTTTGGAATCTATTTGCAATTTTTTGTCTCTTTCTTTTGGGGAGGGGAATGCGCTTTTCTTTTACAGGTCGTGTTAGAATATCTGATGGGATTTGTTTTGGGACGTTTGGTCCATAGCTTTAATATTTCAGATTGGATGGTCGAGTTGTGTAATTATAATATGAGAATCAATCTTGTGAGCTTATGTTACAATATAGATAAAATGAACATTATATCAAATTTGGTCAGTTCGTCAAAACTTAGTGAACCATTTAACAACACAGACAAATTTAATTTGCGAACAAGACAAGTGTTGTCAATATAAAACTTGTGAACAATTTAAAGATATAAGGAAAGAAAAAGGAAAGTGGCAAAAACCTTTGTGACTTCTCACACCGAACTATTAATTCAGAACAGCAGCTGTCGCCGTCTGTGGGAATCGAACCCACGACCACGTGGTTAAAAGCCACGCGCTCTACCGGCTGAGCTAAGACGGCTGTTTGCTTAATGTCATGATTAATTAGATATAATTACAATACTTTACATTTGTATCCTCATCAAAACAGAGAATTAGTTAACTAAATAATGTATGATTAGTACATTAGCATTTACCTTAGAACCATTCTCCTCTTATTACTCTTTGTTTTGTATGTCCATGGAAAGGAGTTCACTATTGAGTGCAGAGGTGGATCTAAAATTTAAGTTTTATAAGTTCAATATTTAAGTTTTAGCGTTGAACCTATTGTATTTTTAAAGTTACGGATCCATATTGCTATATATTATACTATTAATTAATTTTTATACATAAATTTATGTTCTGCGTTCAAAATACTGAATGCAATTAAATCCCACATTGTATCGGCCTCTGCTTGAGTGGATTGTCCATGAAAAGGAGTTTACTCTCCGGGAAATAAATGATAGAAACCAACTCAAGATGTGGACCTTTTAAGTATTACAACAATTGCTCTATTTAGGATGATCTCATTTCAACCTATGAAGTACTGAAGTCTTTAACAACCCACGGAGGGGAATAAGAGAAAAGAAAAATGAAAATACATAAGTTTCTATTTGACCCAAAATTTAGATTTAGGTTTAAATAATTAGATTTTTTTAACAAGATAGGACTAATCTTAACCAATAACAATATCCACTAGATTATTTAACTAGTGTCATGACAAAATGTAACAAAATATGTGGTAGCAGTGGTAGATATACAATAATGAACAACACTTAATGGCACAAATATAAAGTGAATGGCATTTAATAGCAATAAATGATGTATAATGGTATTTATGTAAATATATGTAACAAAGATGACAAAAAAGAAGACGAAGCCGTGTAATATTCTTTCTGACAAGGATAAATGATTGATAAGCCTTGAATATTCGGATTCTCCTTGGATCGTGGGAGAAAAGTTAGACAGGAATCTCAAGAAAAATGTGTCTTTTGTATGTATGTAATAAAGCAAGAATCTCAAAGAATGTCAAAGTGTTGTTCTTTTACAAATGAGTGTTCCATGTCCCCTATAACTAGTCTCTTTCTATTTATAAGGGAACATGTGGCACAAAACCCTAATAGTATAGATCCAAAGGATATTCAGTGAAATATTCTCTTTAAAGTCTTTAGCCGTTAGGACTCTGTTTAAGGAGGGTGCTCGTCCTCGACCTTGATCTCTGTTGACTCCTCGACCTAGCCCTTCCTCTCTTATCAGATCACTTCGACCTTGAATTTTCTATTGAAGCCATACTGATAACACGTGATCTGAATACAACTACGATAATTTTTGGCCTATACAGTTTCCGTTAAACTTGCCCAGAAAACTCGGTTGCACACTGCAACTTTACGGGAATTTATTCACTCTCCCCCCCTCCCCCCTCAATTCTCGTTTGAAGTGAAATTACGAGGATTTATTCACCTCCCCATCCAGCTTTAGTGCTCAAAAATTTTATTAGATCACCTCCATAACAAATTTTGGATTAAATCATAAATTCAAGATATATTAACTCAATACAACATTTTGACTTAATAAATCTGAATTTATTAAAGTCAAAATTAAACAACTTAAATTCAAATCCAACAACATTCTAGGTTGCACTTATTTTTTTTGATATACATTAAGTCATTTAGGGTCGATGGCGCAAGGTTCTAAACTCGATAGCCTTCCTCCTCCCCCCTCAAACACACACACCTGTCACCACTTAGATACATGACTTTTGATTATGGTAGAGTTCGAACTTGCAGAGTACACCTAGCCCACACATCACTTGTTGCGCTCTTACCGCTAGACCAAAGCCCGGGAGCTTTTTCTTTTGCATTTATTCACTCTTTAGGATTCCCCACAATGTGGAAAACACTTACACGCACATGATCTTTATACTAAACAAAACAATTTGTCCATATGCATATAACTTACCAATGACCAAGTGATAAAGTCTAGACATTTTATTTGCTTGGTGTAAACCCCAGGTAGATTTTTACCATGTGTAATTTGTCCCGTCGTAATTTTGAGGACTCCAATTGGTTTAGGAGAATTGTGAATGTCAGATTCTTCCCCTCCTTTTTCTGAAGTTGAAACTGCCTATTAGCCTCTAAGCTTATATTGGTGATTTGTCTTCTTCCCCACTAACTTGTCTATTGCCACTGTACTTCTATTTAAAAGTCATGTAAAATGCACTTTTGGCAATATTTTACCTTATCTAGAGGTCTAATGGCACAATATTGAGGTTGATCTGTGAACGACATAACAAAAGCCCATGCTCCATGATCAAAGAGTTTCAGTATCTATCTGATGTCCACAAGTGGTGCGGCAAAATTGGTAGATTCAACCATTTGAGTCCAGAATGAATGAAAATCATTGAGACAGAAATATCATGTGAGACCAACCAATTGAGTCCATAAAGGCTGATAGTTTTACCTCATTGCTGGTATGAACTGGGAAGCTACTACACAACAAAACAATTGATCTTATTCCACAACTATTTTCAACATAATTTTCCACCAACGTACTTAGATGAGTTCCTGTACCAATAGATTGCAACTTATCTTCAAGTTCAATAATACTCACTGTTATGATATCTATGTATAATGAATAGCCAAGGACCTAAAAATAATTGGTGTAGATGAGAAAAGTAAAAAGGAAAAATCAGAAGGAACCTAACACAAACGTATATATGCAAGGTCGATTCTTCTGGAATTTGATGAGGACTTTTGATTCATGAAGGTGACAACACCTCAAGAATTCCAACTGCATGACAGCCAGTGTCACGGATAATAGCAGGGTAAAAATACTGATTCCAGCAGTTATCCTGCACAACAGAAAAGATGATAATGGTAATGATGTAATCCAATTGGAACTACACAAAAACATGCTCGTGCTCTTCCCTCCTAAAGAATATTTTCAGAAATATTAGACAAAGCCAATAATGTCACACGCAATTGATGACAAGAGCATGCATGAGTACATAATAGCGCTAGTGCTAACAAGTATAGGTTGAAGAAAAGCATAGCAGTGAACCGTTTTGTCACATATTGGAAATCTGTTAGTACTTCGCAGAAACAGCAATATCAATGGATTTTACATTGTCAGTATTTGGCAAACTGTGATTTCAACCATGTGCATCATCCACGAGCGGAGTTCTCTTTTTTCTATTGGTGATCCATTAGCAGAGTTCTCTTTTTTTTTTTTTTTTTTGGGTGAATGGTGATCCATGAGCGGAGTTTAAATATCTAATGAATGATTACTTAGACACACTGTTAGCTCGATTCTTTCTCCGAAGTTTGAACTAAAGCTTGACGTAGAGCAGAAATCATATAAGAAGAAAGAAGCTGTTAGAATATTCTGTAACTGAGTCGTCAATATTGTGTTATTGAGGACTTAAATTAGGAAATTATGTGTATCAATGAGAATCAATTTCGAATTCAACTACTAGAATGTGCAATATACTTTAGTAGTTTAGAAGGAAAGGATGGCTCTTACCATAGGTTCTAGGTGATACCCATTCTTGTTGCACGCAAACAATCTGCTACATGTGATATCTCTTTGGCAGTTGAATCATTAATTCCAGTACTAGTATTGTGCTGCTCATTGTCGAATGCAAACTTAAGCTGTTTCTCCACAGACCTGAAGATGGACTTCCGTTTTGACCTTATTCGATATGGAGGAGAGGCGTTAAACGCCTCGGTATCGCATGTCCCAATACCATTGTAAGAAGGGTTTTTCGAAGAACTTCCCCGAACCATGACATATTTTTCTGAACTGTCAGTTTGTTTATCCCCACAAGCATCATGTACTTCATCCTTATGCGTATCTCCATCTGAATTCCCAATTTTATTACCTGGCGTGGAGTTCAACTTCCTCTTCCTAAATATGGAAGGCGTATTCGGGAAGCTTCTAGCAGCAGTCTTCAGTATGGATTCAGGGGTTTGTGAACACAAACTACTACCCTTCAGACTACTAGGTGGAGTCAAGAAAGAACTAGGTGACAAACTTGGACTTGAATCAGATTCACAATGCGCCCATCGAATATTCAGATGATCTGAATCCATTGAAATACAACTTTCTAACCGTGGAGGTTCGTAGTATAATGTACCACATGTAGGTATTTCACAAGAAAATGGAGTTTCAATGACTTTAAATTGATCAACTTCACTATTCTTTCCATATCCTTCAAACTTGATTTCCTTAATTTGTACATGGATAGAATCCATTACCGGTGACTCTGCCTCCCACCTAACAACTTCAGAATCAGCAGACTCATTTTTAGGACCACTATTGGAAGCATCAATATTTGCAACCAGCAGTTTGGCATCTTGATGATTCTTGTCACAATTTTCTATTTTACACACATCGGTAGTTCCTGATGAAGCAAGCTCAGTTGAATCTGATCCTTTATGTGAGCAAACAAGCGCCTTTTCAGCTGAAGCTGTACCAGTGGTGTCCTTACAACCATTTTGAAGGCCGTCCCTACCAACAGATGGAAGGTTTCCAGTAGCCAAATAAAAGTCTAACTTCTTCTTCATGGAGCTATTCCAATGGTTCTTGATTGCATTATCAGTCCTGTATAAAACTTCGTCCATTTATGACCAAGAAAAGTAGTTTAAGAGATGTAAAAGATACTATAAATGAATCCGTATTCTTGAGCATATTTCTGTAGGTTATTGCTTTATATGGAACAATGGCTGAAAAAGCTTTAACTTCAGAGCTTATCTACCTTAAAGTCAAACTCAAAACCAATGATATACAAGCTTCTGAGTATCAGCAGTTACCAACAGATAGCACTAGGTAAGACACAGAAATAGATCAAACGTTTCATGGCTACAATGATATTTGTTTCTATCAATGTGATATCCACTGGATAAGAAATATGCATATAAGAACTAACTAGTAAATTCGTAATTATCATTTTCTACCACAATCGGGTGAAAAGCATAGTTATCATGGGGATAATATGCATATTAGCCGGAGAAACAAAAAACATGAAGTTAAATTAGGCCTAAAGATTAGCTGCTAAACAAAGGCCTTCACACAGTCACACTACAAGACATAATAGCATAAACTGATTCATTATACAGAATTCCAGTATCTCCACACAATCTTTCAGGATCTTTTTCCTATAGTTTTTCTTTGGAGACAGCTTAGGACCCAATAGCAGAAAACGCCATTCAGTAACTTCTTTAGATCATCTACTAGTGTTGGACCCACCTAAAGATGTTCAATATCTGTGCTGAATGATTACCTTCCAGGTAGGACTTTAGCTATTTCAGCCCACTTGTTCCCATAGATCCGATGAGCATCTAGGAGTGCTAGTTCCTCCTCCAACGTCCAGGCATCTTTTTTTATATTTGGATTCAAATGATTGTGCCACCTGAAGAAATTAAAAAATCATCATTAAGCCAATGCAGCAAGCCTCCCAATTTGAAAAGGAAAATGAAGAATTGATTGTGATATTAGCAGAAAAAGTTGAATCGGTAAAAGCAAGGTAGTCATATTTATATATCTTTGACTGACACATGTAGTATCTAAGTCCCACAATGGGGAAAGCTAGCAATGAATCAACAGATAGCTCTATTGATATATGGAAGGAACTGTTAAATTAAACAAGGATTACATTTACACAACTTATGACCACTATATCTGATCTTACCTCTCACGGCATTGCTTCCCTATCCGACCAGGCAATGATTTGGCTATGACAGACCATTTTGTAGGGCCGTACCTTGCTACCAGTTCAATGATCTTATCATCCTCCTACAAACAAATCACCAACAAATTGAAGGACATCAAAAATTACCAAGATCATCCAAGCACAATCTAGAAGAACAGATTAACATAGAAGAAAAGCAAAACCAACCTCTTGAGTCCAGGGTCCCTTTACAAGGTCTGGGTTCAGAACCTTTTGCCATCGATGCAGGCATTGCACTTCAGATCTATCCGGAAAGAATTCAGCTGCATGCACATCAGTGTTTGAATAAAACCAGATTTTTTAATCTAGTTACAGGATAAGCTTAAATCAAGAACTGAGTGAAATACGTTGCTCATTGATCAACAACCAATAAGAGTTGATATCAAACAAATCAAGAGTGACTCAGAAAAAAACTTCAAACAAGTTAACATTTCAGAGTTGAAGTTGTCTGTCTGCTCTTTCGTAAATCTTACAAGTTTACCATCTGCTAAACCAGGTTTGGCAGACTCTATTATGAAAGGAACATATTCACCATTCTTTAATATATCAAAAACAACTATACCTAAATGCCAAACAAGTTCGAGTCGGCTACATGAATCCTCGATATCTATTCTTCTATTTGGTCTCATTCCATTCCAATACTCAATTCCAAATTTTACACTTATCCTTAAACTGACATACAAATTTCTAATCAAACTAAAAGACTCTTCACAAACACCAACCTCAGGTGCACCAATAACAAGTCTTGATTCCAATTAGTTGATATTCTTTTTGTTTAATTAGTTGATATTCCATATATGAATCCTTTGCTTCCATTCAATTTTGTTCTTAGCTAAGACCACACGAATTTCAAAAGATGACTTCTCTCCTTGTGATTTTAGATCAATCTCGTTTTGTTCTAACACCATCAACCATCCAAATATTGTGCCATGCCTAAGTACCACCAGTTTGGAGGTCCACGTAGGATAACTGAAATCATCTCAGGCAACCTTCTCCCATTTTATCCTCGACATATGCTTGTTACACTCTCCGTCTAATGTGTTTTGCTGGTATAGCCAATGTGAAAATTTTATTTCATATTATAAACAACAATTACAACACAGGAAGTTGAGAAGAACGAAACAGAGAATCACATGATGATTGTAGTATGAACCAAATTGCAGAAGTAACTGCCAAAGTTAGCCTAGATCTAAGCTACAAATAATTCAGTACGGCAAGTAATAACATGTTTGAACATATTGATCTAGCATGTCTACTAAAGATGCATTCAAAACACACACACAAATAAACCACCTACTGATCTGAGATAATTTTGTTCAAGAGAGAACCACTAGATGTTGTAAATTGACCTCCAAAGAAGAATGCTGAGTATATCATTTTTTTAAGGTAAATTTTTATTAATGAAGGTACCAAGATGGTACAATTACGCCAGACCAAAAACTGCCATAATAATCAACAACAAATCAACTATCTCCTCCAAGAAATCTATGTACTGCTAAAGAAGAAGGCTGAGTATATCATAGCTGACTGCACCATGGGCTACATCACTGCACTAGTAAAATACCACTTGTTCAAGCAAAAAGGCCAACCTAGAGAGAGGCAAGCCAGCCATGGGACCTTTTGCGTTTAGCCAACAAAGAAGACTCTGCTGGTCTCTGGGAAGGATGATGTCTCAGGGCAAAGCAAAGAAAGCAAATGGTTTGCCTTAGGTTAAATTCGTCATGGAGGATTTACAGCAAGCCAATTAAGAAATCTTAGTTGGTCTTTGGAAAGGGGTGGCGTCAAAGAACAAGGCAAAGATAGCAAACAACCTCTCATAAGCTAAACTCTTCCCCGAGTACTTAGATTGACTTTTACACCTAGTGGCACCTTGGATCTTATGTGCTTTATTCCCAGCTTATAGAGTCATATGATGATAAGTGGTTAGAGATCCCTTTATTTATTCAAACTAATATGATTTTTACTGCAAGTGTAGTAGCTTACCATCGGTCAAATATTGCTCCCTATCTTGGCATAGAATCATTTTTCTACTCGATCTTATTTGTAGAAATAGGGTTCCATAGTAATCATATTACAACCTCTGATATTCAACAACATCAACTTTCAAAGATGAGTGTCAGTGTGTTTGAATCACAGTTCATAAGCAATATTCATATGCATGGACATTTTTACTTTTTCCTGTTATTTTGAGATGGGAAAAGGGACAGCAGACATGCATCTCCCATGTTTTTTTCAAGGCTTTCTACTGTTTTGATATACTCCTTGTATTCGGGAATGTGTTTTCCATTCTTTAATGAAATTTATTACCTTATAAAAAAATAAAATAAAAACAAGTTTTGCAGCACAAGATTTTTCAATCTGTAATAGGTAGTGAAGGCACTAGCTGCTGAAGATTGTTCAAACTTTAATAACTTCCAAAACAACTAGCAAGGAAATTATACCTATTTTCTTCCAGCACTTCCCCTTGTAAACTGCAACAGCCCTTCTCAAAGTATCATCCTGTGGCATTGGGAAATTTATCTAATCAATGCATGATTCCTCAAAGTAAAACCAAAAGCTGAATTAATCATACAAAAGGAAAACAACACTAATAAGATATTCTAGGAATAGAGCACATTAACATTTATATACCATGGGGCTGTAGAAGCACAAACAAACTCATTAGAAAAAGTGTTCCACCAGAAAACAACTTTTCCACTATAACCTGAGGGCTTGAGCTTTTAGGCTATTCGGCTATCTTGCACCAGAAGATTGTATCATACATATCCAGAAAACTACTTACCTCCTCAGGAGTCCAACCACCCTTCGCTCGTCTAATTGGACCAGTGGTTCTCCTGCAAAACCCAACTCAATGTAAGGATCTCATTATTTACATGCGGTCCAGATGGAAGCAAGAATCACAAAATGCCAAAACCAATAAGCATCAATCACTACTTTACATTAATATCTTCCCATTCAAAACTAAAAAATTAGCAGCAGAAACACCGTGAACTTCAAACACCCCTCAATAGCGAGCATGATATTTCACATGATTCTGAATCCGCTATGTGACTGAATGAAGGAGATGACAGGAGAAAAAACTGCATGACATTTCGACTCTAATAATCTATTGTCTTCATGATAGAAAATCTTGACATTTAGATGCTATTCAGCTGTTGAATCACTTTCATATGCCACAACGTAGTTCTAAATTCTAATCTAATTCACAAATGACCTAAATTAAGGTGCAAAACAGAATTAATTGGAGTATTATACAATCTCATGACTAGGGATTCCACTTTAAAAAAAGCCAAACTTTACCCGAAGTACCAAAGAATGATACTTAAAAGTCATCTACGAAAAAGAAAATATAAACTTCAGATAAACTTGGAAATCAAAACTCGCAAGAATGCTCTCCCAATGTTCAGATTCAAAACTATTATTAGCAACTATACAAGGTCAAATATGCTGGTTCTAATCTAGGAAATCATATATAGAGAACCAAACAACATTTACCGATGAGCTGGTGATGTAGGGGTCTGGCTGCATACTTCCCATGACTTTATAGTTACACTGCCACTATTTTCAGAAACCGAAGAAGCTGAAGCAGCCGTTGATTGCTTATTCTCAGTACAGCAATCCTCTATTTTCAGTTCATCCATGCTTCACAACTCAAGAACCTTAAATCACCAATCCAATAGCAAAATTCAATGAAAAAATCCCAACTTTATTAGAAACCTATGATTTCCATGTATATAACTCAACCCGAACATCATATTTCGATTTTCAGATCAAAATTATAAGTAAGCAAAAAACTCAAAGCAATATATTCCATGGAAAAAAAAACAAATCCAAACATTAACTTTTAAAAAAAAATAACCAAAAATCGATTCAGATTAACCAAACTATACAGGTTGAATAAAACAAAACTGAAACTAAATTGATCAAAAATCAATAAAAATATAAAGAGTAAATAGACTGATATTTTTAACGGAATTTTAAAAGGTAAACAGCAAACTAACCTTATATTTAAGCTCATTCGAAACCTAATAATAAATCTCTCAGTTCCTTAGAGAGAGAAATTAAGAGATGAATTGAGCTAAAATAAAACTTTGCCCGTTGAATTATACAGAAAAGTAAATCCTCATAATATTAAACAAAAATATAAGCTTTTGTACATAACGAATATATCAAGGGGGTCACCGACGGGGCCGTTTGGTAGCCGTTAAACATTTTGTTGCTTGGAATTATGAAGGATTTAACGTGAGTGCCGAAACGGCGTTAACGGTTTCACGTGTAGCTTACGAAAAGAAAGTTTGAACCTCAAACGGCACACTTCAGTTGGATATATGTTGGATAACACGTTCATCGGTTTAGATATTCCTGGGTAATTTTAGACCGTTTGATTGGAAATTTTGGCGTTGATTTGATCCCTGGTTTGTGAGGGGCAAGTCTTAACCGAGTGGCCATATGATTGACGGCTGAAATTATGATCAACTAAACAATTTTTTCACGCTTCACGCGGTCATAAAAATATTAATAAATATATTATAGAATATTTTTGTTTATAAATTTAACAAAGATAGTGGCAATTAAGCAAATTCATGTATATGCATATATAGTCAATATGAAGTAAACAGGGCAGTGAACTCCAAATAGTCGGAAAAAATGCTTCAATATTGGGAACCCCAACGTAGGTGTATATATTTTTGCAAGTTTAATCATTTCAAAAACAACCTCCAACATACACGATCGAAGAAAAACTGCTTTAACTTTTGGCAAAAAGACATCTCACGAATCACTGAGTATCTAATCGGTTGATTATCAAGGGCAACCGTATTTAGTTGACAACCCTAATGTGGAAGATAGGCATGATAGATGAATTTAATTCCATAACTAAGCTCTGTCAAATTCTTAGTATTTTTTTAATAAATTGAGCTCTATTAACTTCAAGTTCATTAAATTGCATAAACAGCTAAAAAGGCAACAGATATGTATTCTTGAAGAAATTGAATACCACATTATTTTCCTGACTGCTGCCACAAAAGAATGCTATGGTAACAGCAAATAGCCTGAAATCTAGTTACAAGATCCAGTTCTACTGTTCAAGTTTCTAATATTTTTCACTCGAAATATTCTTGGGATTGAGAATCAAAAGTACATTATACTAATTCATCTGACGAAGAAAGCTGTTGACATCCAAAAACGAAGGATATTGCAAGGAACTTCCACTCCTTTTCCTTCTTAACTAACCCACAATAGACAATGCCTACGGTAATGAGATATTGAATTGCAGGCATAAACTAGAAGCATTTTAATCTGGTGTTGGTGCGCCTTGGTTAAGCTCTGCAAATCTCATACCCACACGCATAGAATGCTTAAGGAACTTCTCAGCACATCGCCTGACACAGGTCTCCTCCTGTTTATCCAAAGTTTTGCGTTTGAAAGTGTCTACACAGTCCGTGAAACATCTTTCAACCAGGGAATTATACATTCTCAAGCTGCAATTGTTCGAGACAAAAGAGACGAGGCTTTAGAGTTACAATAATATTACCATGAGAAAGTATTAATAGAGACAGGCAGTAAGAAAATAAAATAATGTCTTCAATTTCCTTCAAGTTTCTGCTTTAAGATATTTTAGTTTATTTCATTCTTTGTTTACAGAATCAATCCTTTTTTAATTTCCTTTTACTATATAGCATGAAGTCTCTAATTTTATGACTATCAAGGTAAATATTATTTTCATTTTCTCAATTCTCAAATTACTATTTTCCAGCATATACCACAAAATATGCACATCAGTGGAGCAGAACTGATTGACGAGCTAACTGAGGTGAAATTTTGCAACTTACCTATGTCCTTCCCTTGTGTATCAGTATCCGAACAGGAATTGACAATTGCATATTCAGTACAAACTTAAGATCAATACAGTTGGATGTTTGATTAGAAATTTTATTTGCTACTTATCACATCGTATACAAATTTGATGTGAACTATGTAAAGCTCAGATAGTCTCCCAAATTTTTAATTCTTTTAATCATATTTTGCCCTGTGTTCTTATCACAATCCTTCCAAGAGAGTACTCCAATATTATTTTGACAAGTCAAACAAATTTCATCGATAAACATGAAGGTGGCATCCAAAAATTATGTACAAAGATGTGCAGGTGTCTCTTGGTTGAATCTTCCATTGTTTTCCACCAAGTTTCACTAGCTGTGCTTACTATTTTGTCCAAAAGTGTTAGTTTTACATGTTAGTTTTATAGATATATATATATAATAGAGTCTTGTCCTACATTGGTAGAAGAGTAGTATGTGCTTGTAGAATATAGTTATAAATAAGGACTTCTTGTATTGAATCAAACATCAATAATATATTTTCTTTCTCCCGTGCTTTCTCACATGGTATCAGAGCTATCGTGAGAGTTTTATCGCTGTGCATAAATTCCAGCGACTCCGGGAAGAGAAATCAGTCACCGGAAGTCTTTTTCCGGCGACCTATTTCAAGGCTATTTGCGTCTGCCTTGTTTCTATCAGTGTTGTGCAAAATCCAACACTACCACAAGAGTCGTCAGTGTCCGGCGACCAAACCCCAGTGAAAATCTCCGGCAGTCACTGCTTCACGCGCTCCCACGCGCCACCAGAAGCTCACGCGCATGAGTTCACGCGCCAGCGCGTACGGCTAGTTCCGACCATTTTTTGAAAAAATTCCTTCAGAGCAGTTGGGTCGCCTGGTAATTCCGATCCTACCCTTATTGTTTTCGTTTCATTTCAATCACTTTGAGTTTTCTCTGGCAACTACGGTAATTTCCAGCAGCTACAGTGAAATTCCAGTAGCTCCAGTAGTCTTTTTACTCTGTTTTCAGTGAGTTACAATTTGATTCTTTCTCTTATTTGCAACAATGTTTTTCGAATATGATGTTTTTGGGCCTAGAAACATGAGTTTTGGAAGCTCTAGTGGTGCTATGATTACCTCGGAGCCCTTAATGGGAAGTTCAAACTATTTAGCTTGGGCTTCATTTGTCGAGTTGTGGTGTAAAGGTCAAGGTGTTCATGATCATCTAATCAAACAATCCAGCGAAGGAGATGAAAAGGCGATAGCACTTTGGGCAAAGATTGATGCTCAGTTATGTAGCATCTTGTGGCGATCTATTGATTCCAAGTTGATACCCTTATTTCGTCCATTCCAGACATGTTATTTGGTTTGGGCAAAGGCTCGTACCTTGTACACTAATGACATATCTCGCTTCTATGATGTGATATCGCGGATGACAAACTTAAAGAAGCAGGAATTAGATATGTCCACTTACTTGGGTCAAGTACAGGCAGTCATGGAGGAATTTGAGAAGTTGATGCCAGTCTCTGCTAGAATCGAGAAACAACAACAGCAGCGACAGAAGATGTTTCTAGTTCTTACTCTCACTGGACTTCCTAATGATCTTGATTCAGTACGCGATCAGATTTTGGCTAGTCCGACTGTCCCCACAGTTGATGAAGTATTCTCTAGATTACTTCGCTTTGCTGCAGCACCAAGTCACCCAGTGATCTCATCACAGATACTTGATTCCTCTGTTCTCGCATCCCAGACAGTGGATGTTCTAGCGTCTCAAACTATGGAGAATAGACGAGGAGGAGGTCGTTTTGGAAGATCTAGACCCAAGTGTTCTTATTGTCACAAACTTGGACACACTCGTGTGCTATTCCTTACATGATCGTCCATCCAAAAATGCTCACATTGCTCAGACCGAGACTACAGGTAACCAGGGATTTTCGTTATCTAAAGAAGAATATAATGAGCTCCTCCAGTATCGCGCAAGCAGACATCTCCCCAAGTAGCCTCAATTGCTCAGACTAATACTTCAGTTGCTGGTAATTCTTTTGCGTGTGTTTCCCAGTCTAGTACTCTTGGGCCATGGGTCATGGACTCAGGCGCTTCTGATCACATCTCTGGTAATATGACACTTTTGTCAAATATTGTACATTCACAGTCTCTTCCCACTGTTACTTTAGCCAATGGCTGTCAAACTAAGGCCAAAGGAGTTGGACAAGCTCATCCCTTGCCTTCTATCACCCTAGATTTCGTTCTTTATGTCCCTGGCTGTCCTTTTAGTCTTGCATCTGTTAGTCGTTTAACTCGTGCACTCCATTGTGGAATATATTTTATTGACGATTCTTTTATTATGCAGGACCGCAGTTGGTACAGGAAGTGAATCAGAAGGCCTTTACTACCTTAACTCACTCAGTCCTTCCACAACATGTCTAGTTACAGATCCTCCAGACTTAATCCACAAACGTTTAGGACATCCGAGTGTATCCAAACTTCAGAAGATGGTACCTAGTTTATCTAGTTTGTCTACATTAGATTGTGAGTCGTGTCAGCTTGGGAAACATACTCGAGCTTCCTTTCCACGTAGTGTTGAGAGTCATGCAGAGTCTATTTTTTCCTTAGTTCATTCTGATATATGGGGTCCTAGTAGAGTCAGTACAACCTTGGGATTTCGTTATTTTGTAAGTTTTATTGATGATTATTCAAGATGTACTTGGCTTTTCTTAATGAAAGATCGTTCTGAATTATTTTCTATATTCCAGAGTTTTGGTGCTGAAATCAAAAACCAATTTGGTGTTTCTATTCGCGTTTTCCGAAGTGATAATGACTTAGAATATTTATCTTCTCAGTTTCAGCAGTTTATGACTTCTCAAGGAATTATTCATCAGACATCTTGTCCTTATACCCCTCAGCAAAATGGGGTTGCAAAGAGAAAGAATAGGCACCTTATTGAGACTGCTCGCACACTTCTAATTGAATCTCGTGTTCCGCTGTGTTTTTGGGCGATGCAGTTCTCACATCTTGTTATTTGATTAATCGGATGCCTTCATCTTCCATCAAGGATCAGGTTCCTCATTCAGTATTGTTCCTCCAGTCACCCTTATACTCTCTTCCACCTCGTGTTTTTGGGAGCACATGTTTTGTTCATAACTTAGCACCTGGAAAAGATAAGTTAGCTCCTCGTGCTCTCAAGTGTGTCTTCCTTGGTTATTCTCGTGTTCAGAAGGGATATCATTGTTATTCCCCTGATCTTCGTAGGTACCTTATGTCAGCTGACGTCACATTCTTTGAGTCTAAACCCTTCTTTACCTCTGCTGACCACCATGATATATCTGACGTCTTACCTATACCGACCTCTGAGGAATTTACTATAGCTCCTCCTCCACCTTCGACCACGGAAGTTTCACTCATACCAATCGATGATGAGTCTAGTGTTGTTCCACCACTCTTGACTTATCATCATCGTCCACGCATTACATCAGGCCTAACTGGATCCCGTCCTGCACCTGTCCCTGCTACTACTGCGGACCTGTCTCTTCATAGTACACCAATTGCACTTCGGAAAGGTATACGGACCACACTTAACCCTAATCCTCATTATGTTGGTTTAAGTTATCATCGTCTGTCATCTCCCCGTTCTGCTTTTATATTTGCTTTGTCCTCGGTTTCCATTTCTAAGTCTACAGGTGAAGCATTGTCTCATCCAGGTTGGCGACAGGCTATGAGTGACGAGATGTCTGCTTTACATACTAGCGGTACTTGGGAGCTTGTTCATCTTCCTTCAAGTAAATCTACTGTTGGTTGTCGTTGGGTGTATGCAGTCAAAGTTGGTCTTGATGGCCAGGTTGATCGACTTAAGGCCCGTCTTGTTGCCAAGGGATATACTCAAATATTTGGGCTCGATTACAGTGATACTTTCTCTCCCGTGGCAAAAGTGGCATCAGTTCGCCTTTTTCTATCCATGGCTGCGGTTCGTCATTGGCCTCTCTATCAGCTGGACATTAAGAATGCGTTTCTTCATGGTGATCTTGAGGATGAAGTTTATATGGAGCAACCACCGGGTTTTGTTGCTCAGGGGGAGTCTCGTCACCTTGTATGTCGCTTGCGTAGGTCACTTTATGGTCTAAAGCAGTCTCCTCGAGCCTGGTTTGGTAAGTTCAGCACGGTTATCCAGGAATTTGGCAGGACTCGTAGTTAAGCTGATCACTCTGTGTTTTATCGGCACTCTGCTTCAAGTCTTTGCATTTATCTGGTAGTCTATGTTGATGATGTTNACTCAATCCTTCCACAACATGTTTAGTTACAGATCCTCCAGACCTAATCCACAGACGTTTAGGACATCCGAGTGTATCCAAACTTCAGAAGATGGTGCCTAGTTTATCTAGTTTGTCTATATTAGATTGTGAGTCGTGCCAGCTCAGAAAACATACTCGAGCTTCCTTTCCACGTAGTGTTGAGAGTCATGCAGAGTCAGTTTTCTCCTTAGTTCATTCTGATATGTGGGGTCCTAATAGAGTCAGTCCAACCTTGGGATTTTGTTATTTTGTCAGTTTTATTGATGATTATTCAAGGTGTACTTAGCTTTTCTTAATGAAAGATCGTTCTGAGTTATTTTCTATATTCTAGAGTTTCTGTACTGAAATCAAAACCAATTTGTGTTTCTATTCGCATTTTTCGCAGTGATAATGCCTTAGAATATTTATCTTCACAGTTTCAGCAGTTTATGACTTCTCAAGGAATTATTCATCAGACATCTTGTCCTTATACCCCTCAGCAAAATGGGGTTGCAGAGAGAAAGAATAGATACCTTATTGAGACTGCTCGCACACTTCTAATTGAATCTCGTGTTCCGCTGCGTTTTTCGGGCGATGCAGTTCTCACATCTTGTTATTTGATTAATCGGATGCCTTTATCTTCCATCAAGGATCAGGTTCCGCATTCAGAATTGTTCTTCCAGTCACCCTTATACTCTCTTCCACCTCGTCTTTTTGGGAGCATATGTTTTGTTCATAACTTAGCACCTGGGAAAGATAAGTTAGCTCCTCGTGCTCTCAAGTGTGTCTTCCTTGGTTATTCTCGTGTTCAGAAGGGATATCGTTGTTATTCCCTTTATCTTCGTAGGTACCTTATGTCAGATGACGTCATGTTTTTTGAGTCTAAACCTTTCTTTACATCTGCTGACCACCATGATATATCTGACGTCTTACCTAGACCGACTTTTGAGGAATTTACTATATCTCCTCCTCCACCTTCGACCACAGAAGTTTCACTCATACCAATCAATGATGAGTCTAGTGTTGTTTCACCACTCTTGACTTATCATCGTCGTCCACGCACTACATCAGACCCGACTGGTTCTCGTCCTGCACCTGTCCCTACTCCTACTGCGGACTTGTCTCTTTGTAGTACACCGATTGCGCTTCGGAAAGGTATACGGACCACACTTAATCCTAATCCTCATTATATTGGTTTAAGTTATCATCGTCTGTCATCTCTCCAGTATGCTTTTATATCTGTTTTGTCCTCGGTTTCCATCCTTAAGTCTACAGGTGAAGCGTTGTCTCATCCAGGTTGGCGACAGGCTATGAGTGACGAGATGTCTGCTTTACATACTAGCGGTACTTGGGAGCTTATTCATCTTCCTTCAGGTAAATCTACTGTTGGTTGTCGTTGGGTCTATGCAGTCAAAGTTGGTCTTGATGGCCAGGTTGATCGACTTAAAGCCTGTCTTGTTGCCAAAGGATACTCAGATATTTAGGCTCGATTATAGTGATACCTTCTCTCATGTGGCAAAAGTGGCATCAGTCCGCCTTTTTCTATCCATGCTGCAATTGGTCATTGGCCTCTCTATCAGCTAGACATTAAGAATGCTTTTCTTCATAGTGATCTTGAGGATGAAGTTTATATGGAGCAACCACCTGGTTTTGTTGCTCAGGGGGAGTCTCGTCACCTTGTATGTCGCTTGCGTCGGTCACTTTATGGTCTAAAGCAGTCTCCTTGAGCCTGGTTTGGTAAGTTCAGCACGGTTATCTAGGAATTTGGCATGACTCGTAGTGAAGCTGATCACTCTGTGTTTTATCGGCACTCTGCTTCAAGTCTCTGTGTTTATTTGGTAGTCTATGTTGATGATATTGTTATTACTGGCAATGATCAGGATGGTATTACCAATCTGAAGCAACATCTATTCCAGCACTTCCAAACTAAGGATCTAGGCAGATTAAAGTACTTTCTGGGTATTGAGGTTGCTCAGTCTAGCTCAGGCATTGTTATTTCTCAACGAAAACATGCTTTAGACATTCTTGAGGAGATAGGGATGATAGGTTGCAGACCTGTTGACACTCCGATGGATCCGAATTCTAAACTACTGCCAGGACAGGGGGAGCCGCTTAGCGATCCTGCAAGCTATAGGCAGTTGGTTGGTAAATTGAATTATCTCACAGTGACTAGACCCGACATTTCTTATCCTGTGAGTGTTGTAAGTCAGTTTGATAGTCATTGGGATGCAGTTATACACATTATTCGGTATATAAAATCGGCTCCAGGCAAAGGGCTACTATTTGAAGATCGAGGTCATGAGCAGATTGTTGGATACTCAGATGCTGATTGGGCAGGATCACCTTCTGATAGACGTTCTACGTCTGGATATTGTGTGTTAGTAGGAGAAAATTTAGTGTCTTGGAAGAGCAAGAAATAGAATGTAGTTGCTCGCTCTAGTGCAGAAGCAGAATATCGAGCGATGGCTATGGCAACATGTGAGCTAATATGGACCAAATAATTACTCAAGGAGTTGAAATTTGGTGAAATCAGTCAGATGGAACTTGTGTGCGATAATCAAGCCGCCCTTCATATTGCATCAAATCCGGTGTTCCATGAGAGAACTAAACACATTGAGATTGATTGTCACTTCATCAGAGAAAAGATACTCTCAGGAGAGATTACTACAAAGTTTGTGAGGTCGAATGATCAGCTTGCAGATATTTTCACCAAGTCCCTCACTGGTACTCGTATTGGTTATATATGTAACAAGCTCGGTACATATGATTTATATGCACCGACTTGAGGGGAAGTGTTAGTTTTACATGTTAGTTAGTTTTACATGTTAGTTTTATAGATATGTACATAATAGAGTCTTGTCCCACATTGGTAGAAGAGTAGTATGTGCTTGTAGAATATAGTTATAAATAAGGACTTCTTGTATTGAATCAAACATCAATAATATATTTTCTTTCTCCCGTGCTTTCTCACACATTTCAACATTTCGAACAAAAATGTTACAACTTTTTAGAAGCCTTCTAATACCATGAGAAGGGCTTCATAAAAGTTACTTTCTGTAGTTTCATTTTCAAGAAAGGGCTTGGACTCTCAAGAACTCATGACATGAATAGCAGAAAAGGTAATATGGCTCACTACCAAGATACAGCCTCCAATAAAAATTACTCAATCCAGAAAAATCAGCTTATTACTCTCAAAAGGTACGACACGAATAAATTTATTGCTTATCAACGAGGCATGCCTGCAAAAACTTTATTGAACCAATAAATAACTTGATAGATGTTTCAACCTCACACATTGGAGATCTTGACCTCATAAGTCACAACAGAATTTAACTGATTATTTCCAAGGATTTGAACCCAAAACTACGCTACAAACCCCTACTTAATGAGCTCAAAGCAAGGAAACCCCATCCAGCAAATTCTTGGAACGCATAAAATCATCTCTAGGAACACATTACTCCAACATTCCTCCATGGATTCTTCTCAGAATCCGCCTAATCAGTTTAATGTGATAGAATAAACTACCCAAAAATACAAATTACCTACTCTAGCTTATTACATGGCTAATTGCATAATAGTGCAGATGATGTTTACATTTTCAGTCTTTATTTGGAATCAAACTAATGATACTAGACCTACGCTGTGGGGTGATGCAAAATGTTTGCTTGAGGAAAGCTTAAACCCAGAAGCTAGGTGCAAAATAGGTTGAGTTCTTTGCCTCACTTAGACAGCATATCAGCTTAGGCACCAAGGTGCAAAAGCGTTCTTATCACTGCACATGAGCTCTGCCGTGAAGAGGGTAGCACTAGACAGTAACTATTCACTTAATATGTATGTGTGTGTGTGTTTTCATGCACATGTGCGCGCGCACGGATAAACGCACAAACGCACACACACATCATAGCGCTCTCTCTCTCTCTCTCTCTCTCTCTCTCTCTCTCTCTCTCTCTCTCTCTCTCTCATTTATAAATATCACAAACTCTAGGAAAGCTATGCTTCTGAAGCCCTAGAGTTATCCTCAATTTCTACTTCGTTATCTCAATATATTACTAGCTTCTGTCCACCATCATTTTCTCTGCCTCCAGAACAACTAGATTCAAGTTAAGTTGTGAACAATTAATCTGCATTATGAGTATAAGACTAGCAATCTAACCATCCAACACAATTCAGCTGATTGCTGCTCCTATGAGTATCAGCCCAGCTAACGCCATGCCCAATAAACTGCCTGATTCACGGTTACATATTGATCCAAGCTTGCCAATATCACCGCTGGAACTAATTACCAAATACTCTCCATTCTTAATTAAATATCAAGGGAAAGAAATATAAAATCAGCTTTAGGGAATAAGAAAAGGTGCATAGGTTAAAATTCTAAATGCTAGCTTAAACCTGCTAAGAAAACATAAGCATGAATTTGTGGCGCAGCAAGCAGTAAATCATGGTTTTGGATTAATTAAGCTAATTTCTTTTGCCAACATTAGGAGATTCATTTCCTATTTATTGTACAAAGTGAAAACGTGCATATAAACATCAAACAGAAAAGAGAAAGGTAAGAACCTGTCACGAATTTGGAGCTGGTCAATCATGGCGGCCATTTTAAGCTTATCTGCTTCAGGTAGTGAATCCAAATCTCCAATCATACTCTTGTCCATCTTGATTCCTGAATCTGATCCAACACTATATGCAACTACTGCTTGTGTTTCGGGGAGAGAACCAGACCAATAGCAGCTACTGCGTTTTTAAGCGGAAAAATATATATATAAACCCTAGCAGTGTTTGAGATTTGCAAATGCCCAATAACGTGTCCTTTAGACCCTCCGACTTTTCGATATTACCGTTCTTCCCCATTATTCTTCATTATTTAATTTTGTAACCCTAGTAAAGTTTGCAAGTTTGGCAAAGCCCCGGCCTTTATGTTGCACAAGCAGTGTAAATTTGGGCCTAGGACAGTGCAGTTTTAACTTTTACGATTTTATTTCTTATATATTTACTTTAAGTAATTTATTGTAGCAATGTCAATGTATTGTAAGTATACCTATTTTTAAGAAATATGTATTTATACTTATGATATATGAATATTATTTGACAAAAAATATAGATCTTAGTTTAACTAATTAGATTTATGCAAATAAGGGTTAATCTTGGTTAATAATAATATCCTAAAAATGAAATTCTCGGTATTATGATAAATAGTACGTAGATCTATTCCGAAGGTTACGATGGTGTACAATAACGACAATATTCAAGGATCCAAACAGAAGTAATGTAGCATTAAATAGTGATGAATAACAATAAATGGCATTTATGTAAATAAAATGAATGAGTCACTCGAGAAAGGATGAAATCAATGGATGTTATTTCTAACAATGACGAATGATGGATAAGCAATTGAACGTTTGAATTATTCTGGGATCCAATGGAAAAATATGGACAAGAATCTTAGTGAAAAAGTTGTTTTTGTATGCCTAAAGACCAAATTCTCTCTATAAAGTCAAAGTGTATTTTACTAGTGAATATCTCATGTCCCCTATCATTGTGTCTCTTTCTAATGTTCCTAGAAACCCTAATAGTACAAGTGCAGAGAATATCCACTAGAATATTCTCTTTAATGTCCTATCTTGAAACTAGTCGTTCTAACTCTATCAAGGGTATTCGACCTCGACCTCGATCCTTGATGACTCCTCGTCCTCAGTCCTTGCTAACTCTTTGACCACAATTTTCATTGTTCCTTAAACCACTTCGACATGTGGCGGCCTGAGAATGTCTCGCTAATGCCATCCTGACTTTAGTATTCTAGAGATAGATTTTGACCCATATAGTTAGCCCCTCTGTTTATTGAGGCTGACTGTTACAACCCATATCCACACGTGTTAGTTTATGCCATATGTTATTTAACATAAATCCAAGACGTAATTATCTTTGAGATGATAAGAAGTTAATCCTATTGGTCTTAAGTGATATAAGGGTGTACAAGGGTGATTAACAAGTATTAGGAGGTAAACGAATCAAGGATGTTGTAACTCATATTTTCGGGTAAACCTAGAGGTGCTTAATACACTCAAGAGGTCTTTTTTAAGGTATTTTAATCATATAATATCCGTATCATAAGTCTTGAAGTCAAACGAGTTATGAAACAAAAGTCGACAAAAGTTGTCGCAACTTAGGTTCATAATTTTACTTAAACATTAGGTCAAATGTTTCTAAGCTTTTCTTCCAATTTACAAGGAATTACGGGGTGATCTACCTACCAAATTAAAGATCTATGAGTCTAGTTTCTAATGCATTAAACCGTTTGTCAATACGATCTCGGAATATAGAGATAATTGTATTTCCGCAGACCTGCGCAGGTTGGTAGGTGACAAGTAGGTGCATCACCTACTTGCCAAAATTAGAGGACAAAATTAAAAGTCCCAAAGTCGGCCAAGAGAGGAATTTTAAGGGATTATAAATTCAGTTATTTCACCCTTATTTCAGACCTTCAAAACCAAATTGAACCCCTGCAACCCCTCCCTAAAAATCCCACACAAACCCTAATCGATTTTCCCTCTCTTTCAAGTTCTAATTGGGGATGAAACCTAGAGTTTGAAGAACCAAGGAAAGGGATAAGTTATCCAACAAGTAAGGTAACTTTACTGCTATCTTTCATACATTTTTTCTCCTGTGAATTCATGGTAATTCGTTCTATACATGTAAGAACTCACGGGACGGTGATCGGAAGCTGTGAGTTCGAGTTATTCACTTGTAGCGGACTGTTTTGTGGACTGTTTTGTGTTGCTGTTGGGCTGCGTGTTTTACTATTGTTTTGTGGAGTTTTGGAGGAAGAAGGGTGTGGAGAAACACCATATAGATTTAGGGTTGTGGGCTGATAGTTTTTCGTAACATTTGTGGGTCGTTTGACACGACTACAGTGGCCATCGTACGTATGAAGTGATTAGCTTGTGCGTGGACTGTTTTGGGAGGCTTAATATGATTATTATTGATGTTGTTTGGGCTGTTTGGTGATTGTTTTTAATTGTGTGAAGTCATATATATAGGGGAGGTGTTATCCGTTTCATCGTAAATAGGTTGTGGTCGATACATAATAGTTATGACGCTTAAATAATAACGATGGTATCGTTTCTCTTATTGTAGACTAAGGAGTTGTGATAGTTGCATAGCTTGAGATTGGGGCAGTATATACAAGGTATGTGAGGCTATCCATTTTCTTCTTTTGCACGACTCTGATGGTACATGATGTAATGAACGAGCTTCCAAAGAAACTCTACTCTTAGAAGCTAGCAGTACTTACATTGTTTCCCCTCTTGTGGAACGATTGACGTTGATGTTTCTTCTCTTGTTCTTATGTTATCAATGTTGTTGGTACTTCCTGATTCTTATAAGGTTCATGGTGAAGAGTTAGTCCTAATAACGTGTACAGAGGATACCAACCTTACGTCACTCCAAAAGGCTTAGAACGTATTTTCATGAGTCGAGCATGCATTATATATATATATGTATCTATTTTACTCTACCGAGCCGCGCTATAGTCGGCCGGGTACGGCACCTATTGTGCAACCACTGATCAGTTGGGTTTTACCGAGCTCCACGTGGCCGGGTACGATTCTACCGAGCCTTATGATGGCCGGCTACGTTTTTACTGAGCCTATTATGGCCGGGTATGATATGATGATGATGATGCCCACAGAGGTGTATGTTTTAAAAGTTTATGTATATATACATATGTATCATGCATTTCATGTCAGTAGCCCTCAGAGGTACCTAGATGTTATAGGTTGTATATTCTCTATCCCTGCTTACATTACTATTCGTACTTATGGTTCCCTGCCTTACATACTCATTACTTTATTCGTACTAATGTCCTTTTATTTGTGGACGCTGCATGTCGTGCTGCAGGTCCTGATAGACAGGCAGGTGCAGCTCCCCCACCATAGTAGGCTGCCACTTTAGCGTTTATTGGCGAGATCCCTTCTCCGGACTTGCTGTGGTCTTGGTATGCATTGCAGCACTTATGTTCTTTTAGAGGCTCATAGACAGGTGTCGACGCATGTATAGTTGGGATTGCCTTGTCGGCAAATTTATTTTGTTGTAAAGTTTTTCATGACAGCCTTGTCGGCCATGTTATATATGTTTATGTCATTATCTGGAATTTTTGGTCGATTAGGATTATTGTCCGCCATTCATACTGATCTCGTCGACCCTTATAGGTAATAAGAAAGATTAGATAAAATGTACGTTGGTACTCGGCAAGTAAGGTCTGGGTGCCCGTCATGGCCCTCCGGTTTGGGTCGTGACACTGACTTCGCGGGCGAGTTCGATGAGCGGATCATGTTGTTGGTGGTCGAGCTAATCAAGCGGATTACAGGAGTCATGGTTGTTGCGGTGAGCATGCAACGTGGCCCTCTGTGGGCCATGGATTTCAAATGCTTCGAATTTCCCAGGTGATTTGGTGGAGTTATGTTGTCCACGGATTAGGATGACATCATGATGTCATGCATCATTATGACGCATATTCCTGATACGTCACTTTGTTTCGCGTATGACCTTTTATTAGACATGTCGCTTCGGTTCCGGCGCCAATCATGATAAATCGTTTTCGATTTTGGTGCCATGACTTTTATAAATAGAGATCTTTGAACCTGATTTTGGAGTTTAAACCCTCTAATGTTCCGAAACACCATACCTTTCTCTTGCTCTCTTCTTCTCCGAATTTCTTTCCTCTTGTTTCATTGACCTATATTGTTCTTCATTCCCTCTCGTTTGTTACTCTCCTCCACTACGTTGAATTATCTCTAATGAATCTTCTAATGCTGGTGAGGGGAGTCGTCGTGTTGCTCCCTTGGCAGTGGTATTCCCCTCCCATGGGAGAGTGTTTCCGCCATAGTTGAGGATGAAACCTTCCCGTCGGTGGAGGAAATAATCCTGCGTAATCTCGAATCTAGGTTCGACCTTACCAATGTACCGGACCCCGCGCCTAGAGTTTTTTAATCAATGATGACGCCTAAGGAATTGGCAGATCTTAAGGGAAAATTCGGCCTTCCAAACCATGTTGAGCTCATCCCGGCTGAGAGGGGACGTAGTACAGGTCCATCTTACTGTGTATTGAGCTCTTTATGCCTACCCCTTCCTCATTGGCTACTCTTTCCCCCTCCTCCCGCTAGTGGAGGAATTTTGTCATCATTACAGCGTCTGCCCGGCTCAGCTTACATCGTACGTCTATAAGGTAATTAAGATGCTGACCAAATTCGCCGAGCTGGCCGGGGTCGACCTAACGTTGCGGCACTTAATACATCTATTCGCCCCTGGCTTTTATAGGGGGCAATGCTGAACCTTCGCCACTACGGAGGCAAATGTTTGGTGGTGAAGATGGACAACAAAGCCAATTGTCGGTGTTGGCTTAACTTCTTCTTTGTCAGGACCGAGGACGTCGTGGCCAACGTCAACGGCTTTCCTGAAGCTTGGAACTCCACTCGTGAGTGCCCTGTTTCTTTCTGCGTTCATTTTTTATTCCAAATTTTGAGTTTTTTACTTTTCTCTTTTGCAGCCAATGGCCAGCCTCCTCCTGTGGTCACTCACATCTCTGACTGGGTTGAGTGACTCCTCCCTCACATTGTAAGGATTCGTGATTGGCTAAGTCTTTTCAAGAAATTCAAGCCTTCTCTCCATTCGACTGGTAATTTCTTTTCTTTTATCGTGTGCGCTCCATTTCCTATTGTGTATGGATTCGTTTTGCTAACTTGATGTTGTCATTTCTCAGGCAGGGGATCTTCTCCGAGGAGCCGTGCACCAGTGCCCTCTTTCCGAAGGACGCCTGCTGCATCTTCGGATTCTACTCCTGTTGTGATTACTACATCTTCCGTACCGGTCTCAACCTCAGTTGTTGTAGTTTGAGAGCCTGTCTCCATTTCATCTACAACTTTTGCTCCCCAATTCCTTTCACTAGTTGATGAGGACGATGACTCTCCTGATGATGGTAGTCTAATGCCTCGTAAGAGGAGAGCCGTGGATACGGGGGGAGAGAGGCCGGCAACCGTTGATGTGGGAAATTGTGGCTTTGTTCTTCGAGAAACGGCCAAAATCCATATTGGAGAGAGCCCGAGGCAAGTCCCGAAGCCCCTCACTTGGAGGAAACGAGCATGTGTCCTGTGGGGGACACGATTGAGGGCGAGGTCCATAATGACGGCCCTACACTCCCGAGGCACGAGAAGGCCTCATCTTCCGAGGTCGTGGAGGATGTCCATTCTTCGACCGATGGTAGAGGGAAGGCTGTCGGTGAGGAGGATGTTGGATCTGAATCCGACATGGATATTGACGAGTTGAGGATGATCGATAAGGGGACTCACTCAACTCGAAGTGAGGTTAGAAGGGGGTTCAAGGACTATTGTGATCCCGATGGATTGTAACCAACTTGTAAACACCGAGGAAATAGTCCCTACCTTTGGTCCTCTTTGTTCTGAAATTGAGGGTACGGCTCTCTAGATGATAGTCCCAGCTTGCCTTCTCGTGGGTCTTTGCTCAGTTGAGTTTTTGCCTTAAGTACGTAGTCCCCGACTTTGAGCGGCCGGACCTTTGCTTTCTTGTTGTAATGACATTTTGCTTACAACTTTTGGGCTACTATCCTTATGTATACCATTTCTCTTTGTTCATCAATTTCATCGAGTTCCTGCCTTCTACTCTCATCATTACTGGTACCGCTTTCGTGGGAGTATCTTAGGCTAGGCTCTCTGACTTCGATTGGTATAACTGCTTCGGTCCTATAGACCAAAGAGTAGGGCGTCTCTCATTTGATCGTCTTCGGGGTAGTTCTATATGCCTATAATACTTCTAGTAGTCTCTCCGGCGATAGTCCCTTGGCATCTTGGAGCTTTTTCTTCATGATATTTAATATGGGCTTGTTAGAAGACTCTGATTGTTAGTTACCGGCTAAGTGATATGGGGTCGATAGTATCCTTCTGATGTGCTATTTCTCAAAAAATTCGGCGGTTTTCTTTTCCGTAACCGGGGTTCGTTGTCTCAGCTGATCTATTTAGGTAGGCAGAATCGGCATATGATTTTCTTCCTTATAGAGGTGATTACCTCTTGTTCCTGTATTTGGGCGAACTCTCCTACTTCTACCCATTTAGAGAAATAGTCAGTTAAAACCAAAAAAAATCATACATTATCTCACCCTGCTGGGAGGGGCCCACGATGTCCATTCCCCATTTGATGAACGGTCACAGGGAGGTGACCGAGTGGAGGTGTTCGCTTGCTTGGTGAATCATTGGGGCGTACGTTTGGCATTGTTCACATTTCCTCATGAAGTATGAGGCGTCCTTTTCATGGTGGGCCAATAGTATCCTGCCCGTATGAGGCATATGACGAGTGCTTGATTGCCGGAGTGAGAACCACAATAGCCTTCACGGACTTCTTCGAGGACGTGCTGGGACTTGTTTGGGCGCAAGCATTTTCTAAAGGGCCGACGTAAGTCCTCTTGTACAGGTCGCTACGGAGGAGACTGTATCTGGCCGCTTACATTCTTAGTTTTTTGGCTTCTTTTTTGTCGTTAGGAGTGTGCCGTCCTGCAAATAGGCGATAATACGATTGCATCAATCCAAAGTTAAGCTTACGATTCGTACCTCGATTTGGTCTAGTGATGAGTTGAGGAGGTGGACTACACTTTTATATCCGGTTGTGATGCTCTTGGTAGCTGGGGCAAACTTGGCGAGGCCGTCTGCTTCGAAATTCTATGCACGCGGGATCTGGTCGAGCTTGCATTTGTCGAACTCGGGAAATATCTTACAGATCTCAGTTTGGTATTTTTGCAATCTTTGTTCTTTGATTTGGAAAGTTCCTATAACTTGGTTAACCACGAGTTGGGAATCACAACGGAGTTTCAGCCGCTTGGCCCCATACTTGAGTGCTAGCCTCAATCCTATAATTACGGCCTCATACTCTGCCTCGTTGTTAGTCATATCTGGGCAACTTATAGACTGGCGGTAGGGACCTCGAGTACGAGTCCCAATCTAGACCCTAAAGAGTTGGATGCGCCATTGGTACATAGACCCAGAGGCCTTGTGTTTGGAGGGAAACTTGGACGGCTTCCTTCTCGACTTCAGGCATTATTATTGCACTAAAGTTTGCGAGCACTTACGACTTTATTGTTGTTCACAGCTGGTATATGATATCGTGCTTGCTTAGCTCGATGGTCCACTTGGCCGGCCTCCCTGATAGCTCGGGTTTATGCAAAAGGCTTCTTAGGGGAAGGGTTGTAATGACCAAGATAAGGTGGCACTAAAAATAGGGTCTAAGCTTTCGTGAAGCTATGACAAATGCCAGACCCAGTTTTTTGAGGTGCGGGTACTTCGTCTTGGCGTCGACGAGTGTTTTGCTAATGTAATAGATAGGAGATTGCATACCTTTGCTTTCGCGGATCAAGACTTCACTTACTACTAATTCGAAGACTGCTAGATAGACGATGAGGTGTTCCCCAAGTTCGAGCTCTGAAAGTAGAGGTGGTGATGATGGATATGCCTTTAGTTCTCGTAGAGCTTAGACGCACTCGGGAGTCCATTCGAGACTGTTGTCCTTTTTGAGCATGCCAAAAAATTTGTGACATCTATCAGACGACTGCGAGATGATTCTTGATAAAGCGGTGATTTGACCAGTCAACCTTTGGACTTGCTTCTTGGTAGACAAGAGTTTCGGTATCCCCTCGATAGCTTTGATTTGTTCTGGTTTGACCTCGATCCCCCGTTGTGACACCAAAAAACCCAAGAACTTTCTAGAGGCTATGCCAAACGCATATGTCTCTGGATTTAGTTTCATTCTGTACCATTCTAGTATGTCGAAAGCTTCCTTCAATGATTGATATGATCATCTGCCTTTACGGACTTGATCAACGTGTCGTCTATATATACTTCCATAGTCTTTCCCAGCTGGTCTTTGAACATCTTCGTGACCAATCTTTGATATGTGGATCCTGCGTTCTTTAGCCCATATGGCATGACCCTATAGCAATATGTTCCTTGGTGGGTGATGAACGTGGTTTTTCTCCTGGTCCTCTTCTTCCATAAGTATCTGGTTATAACATGTGTACGCGTCCAAGAAACTCAGTAGCTCGTGTCCGGCCGTTGCATCGATGAGTTGGTCGATGTACAACGGGAACGAGTCCTTCAGGCATGCTTTGTTTAAGTCTATGAAATCCACGCACATCCACCATTTCCTATTTTTCTATTTGACCATCACTACATTCGCGATTCATTTGGGGTACTTTGACTCCGTGGTGGAACCATTTTCTAATAGTTGCCCCACCTACTCACGAACGACATCGTTAATGGCGGGATTAAATTTATGTCTAACCTGCCTTACTAGGGGGTAGAACAGGTCGATGTTTAATTTGTGTATGGCGATCACCTTAGGGATGCCCAACATATCTGCATGGCTGAAGACAAACAAATATGCATTAGTTATTAAGAATTGATAAAATTTACCTGGCTCTCAAAGTTTGCAGCCAATGCAGGCCTTTTTTCTACAGTCATTGGGGTCTAATTGAACGAGGTCGAGGTCATCTATGGTCGAGTCCGCAGCCTCGACCATTTCGGGATCCATGATGACGTCCTCGGTCTCATCTTGTGTCGACCTCGGCCCTGTTGATTGCTATGCCTCTTTTTTTCATATTTTTTCTGTTGGGTTATCATGCTGTCTAAGGCTACCGGTAGCACTCCCAAGATGTACGATGTTCTTCGCGTATGCTGAATATTCCCCAAGGTGTTGGGAATTTGATTACTTGGTATAAGCTAGAGGGGATGGCTCTCATGAGATGTATCCACGGTCGTCCCACTATGGCATGTATGTGGTGGCCTGGTCCATGATGTGGAATGTCATCTCTAGCGTCATGCCACCGGCCAAGACGGGGAAAGTAATTTCTCCTGATGTCCTCTCAACTACTTTATTAAAATCGGTTTGCGTGACGCAGGGTGGCACTATCTTATCCTCGAGTCTCATTTGGGTAAGGACTCAAGGATGGATAATGCACGCTCCACTTCCATCGTCCACCATGATACGTTTGACATTAGTATCTAAAATGCGTAAAGTAATGACGAAAGCATCATTATGAGGGAAAGTCAAACCATGGATATCTGACTCGTCGAAGATGATACTTTCTTCGAGTCTGTCGTACTGTTCGCGGGTGATAGATCGCTTGTGCTTTTGAGTGGTGGTAAATTACACGTCGTTGATATAGGCGTCCTCGCTGCCTCCTGTGATCATGTTGATAGTACGAGCTGGTGATGGCGGCTTCGGCGAACCTTGGTGTTCACGTCTTGTGGCAACATTGTTTCTCACATTGTCGCTTAGCAGCTCTTTGAGGTATCCCTACCAAATTGTTCACAACTTCTTGCCTAAGGGTGATGCAATCTTCTGTTTTGTGTCCTCGTTCTTGGTGAAACTCACATAGGGCGTCAGATTTTCTGGTGCTCGGGTCAAACCTCATCTTTGGAGGCCACTTTACTTTCATTTTGAGCTTTTCTAGAGCGTAGACTATTTCTGTAGATGATACGCAAAAATTGTGCGTAGATAATAAGGAGGCATACCTCTCTTGTTCCGATGAGTCCTTATCCTCGGCCTGGATGGGCCTTCCTCTTAGCGGAAGGAAGGTGGGGCATGGGCGCTAACATATGGCTGGTTTCGTTCTCTGTTGGGTCGTGAGATCGGGTGATCTCTCCTGATGTTGTCTCTTCGTTCTTTTTTGGGCTCGGCTAGTACCGAGTCGACCTGATGGGTTGGTCCATTAAGGTCATCCTCATCTACTTGGACTTCAACACAGTAAGCATAATGGATCTCGTCCCAAGTGGTTAGAGGATATTTCACCAATCGGCTCAACAATTTTGTAGTTGCTCTCGAACCATCTCTACTCAACTCGTTATGAAAGGTTACGACGGCCATCCTCTCGGACACATTATGTAGAGTCATTTTTACCCTGTTGAATCCGGTGAGGAAGTTCCCCAGTCCTTCTCCCAAGGACTACTTGATAGACAATATATCGTTTATCCTTGTTTTGGCCTTCTTGGCCCCGGCATGTGCCATTACAAACTTATCGGTCATTTCCTCGAAAGTTTCTATGGAGCTGGCTGGTAGCTGTGAGTACTATGTTGATGCCCCTCATGTGAGGGTCTCGCCAAATGTTTCAGCAAAATAAAGGACACTTGTTCCTTGGTGAGGTCATTGCCTTTCACGGCAGTGACGTAATGAGAACCATGACTCGTGACGTCATCCTAACCCATGGACAACATAACTCCAGCAAATTGGTCTGGTCCAATTTCACATCTCAAATCAAGATTATGAAATGGTCGATTGCAATAATAGTACCCAACAAGAGTAGGGGTCGATTTCCACAGGGAGCTATATATGGGAGTTAGGAGTATACATTGTAGTATGTGAGTTTGACTATCTTAATTTACACTTCCACAAATTTGGGTTGCTTCTATGTCTATTTTAAACTAAGATTGAAAAGTTAAGAAATGAAACTACGAAATTGTTTTGTTGTTTTTCAAGTTTTGTAAAAAGCCTATGGTTATGACCATCACCTAGGTGTTTGCCTCATGGGTTATAAGCATTAATGCTTGTTTTGTTGATCGGGGTGTATTACAGCTATCAACTCTCAATTATCCACTCAATACCTCTCGGTCAGAGAGTGATTTTGCCCAATTTGGCTTTCTCAAGACCAAATGATTAAGCACAAAACGGTTGATAAAAGCTCAAGTCGGGTTATTATTATCTCTAGGTTGAACCCTTTAATTGGGATTATCAATTTCTCAATTGACCCAATTTCTTGTTAGCCAAGTTTTTCCAGACAAAATCTCTCTTTCTCAAGTAGAGACTAAGTCAAATAGGCTAAATAATAAACAAGCATTAAATTAAACACCCATAAAGCTTACACACTAGGGTTGGGTCACAACCCTAGTAAAAATCTAGCTACCCATGCTTGAAATTGAAGAAATAGAAGAAGAAATGATAATTAAACTCATATTGTGAAATCAAAATGACAAACTAAATATCCCAAAATATGAAAAACTACTAAAAGAAGTAAAGAGAAACGGCTACTATAGTTGCTTATGTCAAAAGTTGACCTAATTTTGTGTAACTCTTCTATTTATACAAAGCTGACAATTTCGGACAAAAATGCCCTTCGGGAGGTTTTGCGGCCGCACAATTCCATGTGCGGTCCGCAGGTTTCTTCAACTTGTCAGGAACTGGAAATCTGCGGCCGCATAATTCTGATCTGCGGCCGCGAGGCATTTTTTCTACGGTTCGCAGATTTGTAACTACGGTCGCAACTTGGTTCTGTGATCCGCACTTTTACTTATGCGGCCGTAAGGCACTTTTTTTGCGGCCGCACAATTCTTGTGCAATCCGCACTTTTGAGGGGACTTGGAACTTGGAAATTTTGCACATTCTCTGAACTTTGTTCCTAGCCCCGTTTTTGCGGCAACACATTTCATGTGCAGTCCGCACTTTGCACAAAAGTCTGCTAGACTTTCCTTCATCATCTGCTGCCGCAGATGAAATTCTGCGCTTCTGTACATTTTATTGCCTTGAGTTTAGATTACTCCTTTTTGAGTCGGATTTCATCTAGGGAGTCCATCTTCTGACATTCTTGCAATTTAGCACATTTTATCAATTTTCGGAACACATATGTAGACTAAAACAAAAGCTAAAAGGTGCTAATAAGTAGTCAAAATCCCCACTTATCACAAATCACCCGGGAAATTCAAAGCATTTGAGATGTCCGGACCACAGAGGGCCACATCGCCTGCTTACCCCAACAACCATGACTCTTGTAGTCCGCTTGATTAGCTCGACCACCAACAACATGATCCGCTCATCGCACCCGCCAGCGAAGTCGGCCTCAATAAGCGGACGGACTAACTGTATGGGTCAAAATCTATCTCTAAAATACTTAAGTCAGGATGGCATTAGCGAAACATTCCCAGGCCGCCATGTGTCTAAATGGTTTAAGGAACAATGAAAGTCGTGGTCGAAGAGTTAGCAAGGACTGAGGACGAGGAGTCGTCAAAGATCGAGGCCGAGGTCAAATATCTTTGACAGAGTTTGAATGACTAGTTTCAAGATAGGACATTAAAGAGAATATTCTAGTGGATATTCTCTGCAACTATTAGGGTTTCTGGGAATATTAGAAAGAGACACAATGATAGGTGACATGAGATATTCACTTGTAAAATAATTTTGACTTTATAGAGAGAATCTTGTCTTATTACAGGCATACAAAAATAACCTTTTCACTAAGATTCTTTTTCATATTTTTTCACTGGATCCGAGAATAACTCGAATATTCAAAGGCTTATCCATCATTGTAGAAAGAACATCCACTGATTTCATCCTTTCTCGGGTGACTCATTGGTTTTATTTTCATAAATGCCATTTATTGTTATTCATCACTATTTAATGCTACATTACTTCTGTTTGGGTCCTTGAATATTGTCATTATTGTACACAATCGTAACCTTCAGAATAGATCTTCTTGCTATTTATCATAATACCGAGAAATTCATCTTAGGATATTATTATTAACCAAGATTAACTCTTATTTGATAAATCTAATTAGTTGAATCAAGATCTATATTTTTGGTCAAACAATTTGGCGTCGTCTATGGGGATCTCTTAGTTAATTTTTTAGTTTCCTTTAGATCTATAGCTAACGCAAGTTACTAACCTCACAAACCCAAGATCTTCTTCTTTCTTTGTACGTACAAAAGCCTACATGATAGGTAACCAAAGAAAGAGGACTAACCTCATGAATGCTATCAACAAGAGCTGTGAAACCCTAAGCGAAGACGTGACGCGAGAGGTCGCGTCCTCCCCATTGTAGCATATCAAAACCCAACGGAAAAGGGGCAACCACGTCCAAAGAATAAGGGACGCCCTAGCCGTGAAAAAGCTCCTCGAAGCATGGCTTACCGGCACGCTAGTAAGCGTACTCAGCAAGCCCGTTCCATACACAACTGCAAAAATCACAAGAACCTGCACAGTACAACAAGCAGACGAACAGAGTGGCCGAGCAAACCCTCCAACACCAGGTATAACTCACAGTGTTACTAATAGTGCAGGTGATAGCGCCCTCACCGCTATTCTAAAGAAGATGGAGGAAATGGAGAATGAAAATCAAGCACTCAGAGATCAAATAAAAGAACACCAAGAACGGTCGACAAGATACCAAATGCTCCTAAGCTATTGCCAAAGAGGGATGCAGGTAGGTTCATAGAACATCTGTATAGCGAAGAGCAGCCCCGCATGCCATACCAAAGACGTTCAAAATGTCGCCCTACCTCAGGATATACGACGGAACGACTGATCCCGAAGATCATGTGACTCATTACGTCACCGTCGTGAAAGGCAATGACCTCACCAAGGAACAAGTGTCCTCTATTTTGCTGAAGAAATTTGGCAAAACCCTCACAGGAAGGGCATTAACATGGTACTCACAGCTACTAACGCTTTCCATAGAAACTTTCAACAAAATGGATGATCAGTTTGTAAAGGCACATACCGGAGCCAAGAATGCCGAAACAAGGGTAAACGATATATTTGCCATAAAGCAGTCCTTAAGAGAAGGACCGAGGGACTTCCTCGCCCGATTCAACATGGTAAGGATGACTCTACCGAATGTATTCGAGAGGATGGTGGTCGCGACCTTTCAGAACGGGCTAAGTAGAGATGGTTCGATAGTAACTAGAAAATGTTGAGCTGATTGATGAAATGTCCTCCAACCACATGAGACGAGATCCATAATGCTTATTATGCTGAAGTCCGAGCAGATGGGGACACCTTGACGAACCGACCCATTGATTCATCTCGCTACAAGCCAAGCCTACAAAAGAACGAAGAGACAACATCAGGAGAGATCACCTAGTCTCACGACCCAACAGAGAATGACACCAGCTATATGTCAGGGCCCACACCCCACTTTCCCTCCACTATAAGGAAGGCCCATCCAAGCTGAGGACAGGGACTCACCGAAATGAAATAGGTATGTCCCCCTTATTATCTGCTCACAATTTTTACGTATCACCTACAGAAATAGTCTACGCTCTGGAGAAGCCCAGAACAAAGGTAAAGTGGCCGCCAAAGATGAGGTCCCACCCGAGCACCAGAATCCGACGCCCTCTATGAGTTTCACCAAGAACAAGGGCATAAAACAGAAGATTATATCGCCCTCAAGAAAGAAGTTGTGAACATGTTGTGGCAAGGACACCTTAAAGAGCTACTAAGCGACAAGGGAGAAACAATTTTGCCACAGGACGTGTACACCAAGGTCCGCCAAAGCCGCTATCACCAGCTCATACTATCAACATGATCATCGGAGGCAGCGACGACGCCTTTATCAATGGCATGAAATTCACCACCACTCACAAGCTCAAGCGGTCTATCACCTACGAACAGTACGACGGACTTGAAGGAAGTATTATCTTCGACGAGTCAGATGTTGGCAGTTTGACTTTCCCTCATAATGATGCCCTTGTCATTACTTTACGCATTTTAGATACTGATGTCAAACATATCATGGTGGAAGATGGAAGTGGAGCGTGCATTATCCATCCCCAAGTCCTCACCCAAATGAGACTCGAGGACAAGATAATGCCACACTACATAACGCTAACCGGTTTTAATCATGCAGTTGAGCGGATAACAAGAGAAATTACACTCCTAGTCTTGGTCGGTGGCGTGATGCTGGAGATGACATTCCACGCCATGGACCAGGCCACCACATACAATGCCATAGTGGGACGATCGTGGATGCAACCCATGATAGCCATCCCCTCCAACGTATACCTAGTAATCAAATTCCCAACACCTTGGGGAATATTCAGCATAAGCGGATAATAACGTACATCCCAGGAGTGCTACCGTATTGCCTTAGACAGCACGACAACCTAATAGAAAAACCATAAAGAAAATGAGGCATATAAATCAACAGGGCCGAGGTCGACAGAAGACGAGATTGAAGACGTCATCATGGATCCCAAAATGGTCGAGGCTGCGGACTCGACCATAGAAGATCTCGACCCAGTTCAACTAGACCCCAATGACTGTAGCAAAAAGGCCTACATTGGCTGCAAACTCCGAGAGCCAGGTAAATTCCGTCAATTCTTAATAACTAATGCAGATTTGTTTACCTTCAGCCATGCAGATATGCCGGGCATCCCCAAGGAGATCGCTACACACAAATTAAACGTCGATCCATTCTACCCCCAGTAAGGCAGGTCAAACGTAAATTCAATCCTGCCATCAACGATGCCGTCGGCGAGGAGGTGGGGAAACTATTACAAAATGGCTCAATCAGAGAGTCAAAGTACCCCAAATGGATCGCCAACGTAGTGATCAAAAAGAAAAATTGGAAATGGCTGATGTGTGTGGATTTCACGGACTTAAACAGAGCATGCCCTAAGGACTCATTCCCGTTGCCACACATCGACCAACTCATCGACGCAACGGCCGAACACGAGCTGCTGAGTTTCTTGGACGCGTACTCAGGTTATAACCAGATACTTATGGAAGAAGAGGACCAGGAGAAAACCACGTTCATCACCCACCAAGGAACATACTACTATAAGGTCATGCCATTTGGGCTGAAGAATGCAGGAGTCACATATCAAAGATTGGTCACGAAGATGTTCAAAGACCAGCTCGGCAAGATCGTGGAACTATATATAGACGACATGATGGTCAAGTCCGTAAAGGCAGAGGATCATATCGATCATTTGAAGGAAGCTTTCGACATACTAAGACAGAACGTAATGAAACAAAATCCATAAAAATACGCGTTTGGCGTAGCCTCTGGAAAGTTCTTGGGTTTATTGGTGTCGCAATGAGGGATCAAGGGCAACCTAGACCAAATCAAAGCTATCGAGGGGATACCGGAACTCTTGGCTACCAAGAAGCAAGTCCAAAGGTTGACTGATCGAATCGCCACTTTATCGAGATTCATCTCGCGATCGTCTAATAGATGTCACAAATTTTTTGGTGTACTCAAAAAGGACAACGGTCTCGGATGGACTCCCGAGTGCGTCCAAGCTCTGCGAGAAAGAACTGAAGACATATCTATTATCACCACCCCTGCTTTCAAAGCCTGAACCTGGGGAATACCTCCTCGTCTTCTAGCCATCTCTAAAGTAGCAGTAAGTGCATTCCTGATCCGTAAAAGAAAAGGTACACAATCTCCAATCTATTACATTAGCAAAACACTTGTCGACGCCGAAACAAGGTATCCGCACCTTGAAAAACTGGCTCTAGCATAGTTCATAGCTTCACGAAAGCTTAGACCCTATTTCCAGTGCCATCATATCTCGGTCGTTACAACCTTTCCCCTGATAAGCATTTTGGATAAACCCGATCTATTGAGGAGGCTGGCCAAATGGGCCATCGAGCTAAGTGAGCACAATATCACATACCAGTTGCGAACGACGATAAAGTCGCAAGTGTTTGCCGACTTCGTCGTAGACTTTAGTGAAAAGATAATGCCTGAAGCCGAGAAGGAAGCTGTCCAAGCTTCCCTCCAAACACAAGACCTCTAGGTCCTATATACCGATGGTGCATCCAATGCTTCAGGGTCTGAACCGGGACTCGTACTCAAGGTCCTTACAGGCGAAGTAATTCGCCAGTCCATAAGGTGCTCGGATATGACTAACACCAAGGTCAAGTATGAGGCCATAATTGCAGGATTGAGGCTAGCACTCAAGTACGGGGCAAAGCGACTGAAACTCCGATGTGATTCCCAACTCGTGGTTAACCAAGTTATAAGGACTTTCCAAATCAAAGAATAAAGATTGCAAAAATATCAACCTAGATCTGTAAGTTATTGCCCAGGTTCGATGAATGCCAACTCGACCAGATCCTACATGCGTAGAATGCCGAAGCAGACGACCTCGCCAAGTTTGCCGCAACTACCAAGAGCATCGCGACCGGAGATAAAAGTATAGTCCGCCTCCTCAACTCATCACTAGACCAAATCGAGGTAAGAACCGTAAGCTTAACTTGGGATTGGCGTAATCGTTTTATCGCCTATTTGCAGGACATCACACTCCCAAACGACAAAAAAGAAGCCAAGAAACTAAGACTGCAAGCAGCCAGATACAGTCTCCTCCATTGCGACCTGTACAAGAGAACTTACGTTCGGCCCTCTGGAAAATACTTGGGCCCAAACAAGTCCCAGCGCGTCCTCGAAGAAGTCCTTGAAGGCTATTGCGGTGCTCACTCCGGCAATCAATCACTCGTCAGATGCCTCATACGGGCAGGATACTATTGGCCCATCATGAAAAAGGATGCCTCATAGTTCGTGAGGAAATACGAACAATGCCAAAAGTACGCCCCAATGATTCACCAAGCAGACAAACACCTCCACTTGGTCACCTCCCCGTGGCCGTTCATCAAATGGGAAATAGACATCGTGGGCCCCCTTCCAGCAGGATGAGGTAATGTACGATTCTTTTTTATTTTAACTGACTGTTTCTCTAAATGGGTGGAAGCAGGAGCTTTTTCCCAAATACGGGAATAAAAGGTAAACACCTTTATACGGAGGAACATCATTTGCCAACTCGGCCTACCTAAAGAGATTAGCTACGACAATGGACCCAGTTCACGAGAAAGAAAACCACCAAATTCTTCGAGAAATAGCACATCAGAAGGATACTATCGACCCCGTATCACCCAGGAAGTTTGGGCAAGCAGAGTCCTCTAACAAGTCCATATTAAACATCATGAAGAAAACCTCGAAGACGCATAGGGACTACGGCCGGAGATACTGCTAGAAGTATTATGGGAGTATAGAACTACCCCAAAGACAAGCACAAGAGATACGCCCTACTCTTTGGTCTATGGGACCGAAGTAGTTATAACAGTAGAAGTCAGGGAGCCTAGCCTAAGATACTCCTACAAAAGTGGTACAAGTAATGATGAGAGCAGAAGGCAGGAACTCGATGAAATTGATGAATGAAGAGATATGGCGTACATAAGGATGGTCGCCCAAAAGCAGCAAGCAGAATGTTATTACAACAAAAAAGCAAATGTGCGCTCGCTTAAAGTCGGGGACTGCGTACTCAAGGCCAAAAACTCAAGCGAGCAAAGACCGACGAGAAGGCAAGTTGGGAATAAACTAGGACGGTCCGTATAAAAATCACAACCAAAGCAAACAAGGGTTCATTCTAATAAAAGGATAAGTTAGACCAAGTTCGCACAACACCCATCGTTCTTCGGTCGAGATTAATAAAAGATAAGTTCGACCAAGTACAAACAACACCTACCAACCCGCGGTCGCGATTCACAAAAGTAAAGAATCGACCAAGTTCAAATAACGCCTATTAATCCTCGGCCTCGTTCCAATAAACTTTGATATATACAAGGACAATGACAAAAGCATGAAGGAGCAAAACGCGCAAAGTACAAAAACAAACCAAAGCAAATAAGAGAGGTCCAAATAAAAGCAAAAGCCAATTGTGATATTATAAGCAAAGGTTTTTTACAAAGGCTCATAAAGATGCCAACAAAAATACACAAAAACTCCAGAAAAAGCAAGAAAAAACCACTATTGATAACTACCATCACGACCCGTGGCACCCTCATCGCTGACCCTTAATGCCCTCTCCATCTTCGCCAGGAGGGTATATGGAATCATATCAGGCCACGTCCTCAGAGGCGATCTATAGCATCCTCATCGTCCTCATCTTCCTCACCAGGACGAGGAGTAGTCGGATCATAGCCACAAGAAATCCGAGCCTCGCAAACCTTGACACGAGCATCCTCAAAGTCTGCGGCAGGAACGGAGCCCGCTACATGCAACTCATGAAGCACATCCAATTGGGCCTAAGCGTGAATCCACTCTTCGCACAACTTGCAAGGAATGTTGGGGAAGCCAGAAGCCGCAGATAAAGAAGTCCGTTCAAGTAGTTTGGCCTTATCGATCTCTAGAGCAGCAACTCGATCATAAAGGTCAGAGGTCTCTTTCTCCAACTCCCCAATCTTTTCATCAAGCCGCACTTCTGTAATCTTTACCGTCGACAAGTCATTTTCTCGCTCGGAACGAAGAGTTCAGATCGCCACTTCAAGGGACTCCGCCCTACTCAGAGCTTCCAACCGAGCGGACTCCGCCTTCTCTAGCTCCTCTTACTTCTTGGCGACCTCGCACTAAGAGCCTCTGCCCTGAACTAACACTCTTCGAGTTGGCCTAGCAGCGGGACCACTTGGGCTTGGAGATCACTGCATTGGACTTCTACGCCCCTGCTAAGCTCGAGCTGCTCCTTTTTTCCCCTCAATGTCCCTTCCAAGATGTTGTATTTCTCCACGACCCGCATTAACTCCTCGTCCCTTACCTTTAAATTCTCCGTCAGATGGCGCACATCGCCGACACCGGAGCTTCCAATACTTCTCAAGACATTTAAAATACTTGTCTTTTAACTTCACCGTAAATATCTTTATGTTTCTGCTCCCGGCGAGCACTCTCGACCTCCAAATTAAAACGTCTTCAAAACGAAGAAAAGAATTTAGAGCTTATGAAAGAAATCAAAACATAAAGAAAGAAAAGAACGGCAGTTGTACTAACTCAAAGAGCAAGGCCAGCAATGTTATTAGACAAAATATTATCATCTATCATCTCGAGAGTCGTGCCATCTATTTCAGAAAAAAGAAGACCAAGGGCAGGGACTATTTCTTTGGTGTTAACAAGTAGGTTACGATCTATCGGGATCAGAATAGTTCTTGAACCCCCTTCCAACCTCACTTCGAGTTGAGTGAGTCCCTCATCGATCATCCCCAACTCGTCCATATCCATGTCGGACTCAGATCCAACGTCCTCCTCAGCGACTCTACCATCAGTTGAAGAAGGGACGTCCATCGCGACCTTGGAAGATGAGGCCTTCTTGCACCTCGGAAGTGCAGGGCCGTCATTATGGACCTCGCCCTCGATCGTGTCCCCCACAAGACGCATGCTCGTTTCCTCCAAGTGAGAGGCCTCGGGACTTGCCTCGGGGCTCTCTCCAATATGCATTATGAATGTTTCTCAAAGAACAAAGCCACAATCTCCCATATCAAGGACTAACGACCTCTCTCCCCCCGTATCCACGGCTCTCCTTTTACGAGGCATTAGACCACCGTCATCAGGAGAGGCGTCGTCCTCATCAACTAGTGAAAGGAGTTGGGTAGCAGAAGTTGCAGATGGAATAGAGATGGGCTCTCGAACTACGGCAGCTGAGGTTGAGACCGGTACAGAAGATGTAGCAGTCACAACAGGAGCAGAAGCCGAAGATGCAGTAGCCGTCCTTCGGAAAGAGGGCATTGGTGCCCGGCTCCTCCGAGAAGATACCCTGCCTGAGAAAAAAACAACACCAAGTCAGCAAAACGAATCCATACACAATAGGAAATGGAGCGGACACGGTCAAAGAAAAGAAATTACTAGTCGAAGGGAGAGCAGGCTTGAATTTCTTGAAAAAACTTGGCCAATCATGGATCCCTACGATGTGAGGGAGGAGTCGCTCGACCCAGTCGGAGATGTAAGGGACCAGAGGAGGAGACTGGTTTTTGTCTGCAAAAGAGAAAAGTTAAAAATCAAAATTCAGAACAAAAAACGAACACAAAAATAAATAGGCACTCACGAGTGTAGTTCCAAGCTTCAGGAAAGCCGTTGACATTTGGCCACAACGTCCTTTGTCCTGATGAAGAAGAATTTAAGCCAGAACTAACGATTGGCTTTGTCGTCCATCTTCACCACCAAACATTTGCCTCGGCGGCGAAGGTTCAGCATCGCCCTCCTATAAAAGTTAGGGGTGAATAGATGTATCAAGTGCTGCATCGTTAGCTTGACCCCGTCTAGCTCGGTGAATTTAGTCAGCATTTTAATCACCTTGTAGATGTATGGTGCAAGCTGAACCAGGAAGACGTCGTAATGACGACAAAATTCCTCCACTAGTGGAAGGAGGGGGAAAGAGTAGCCGATGAGAAAGGGGTAAGCATAAAGAGTGCAGTACCTAGAACGATGGACCTGTACTATGTCCCCCTCAGCCGGGATCAGCTCAATATGGTTTGGAAGGCCGAATTTGACATTAAGTTCCACCATTTCCTTAAGCGCCATCGTTGATTTAAAGACTCCAGGCGCGGGGTCCGGTACTATGGTAAGCTAGGACCTGGATTCGGGATTACGCGGGATTATTTCCTCCACCGACGGGAAGATTTCATCCTCAACAATGGCGGAAACACTCTCCCCATGGGAGGCGAACACCATTACCAAGGGAGCAACACAACTCCCCTCACCAGCATCAGAAGATACGTTAGACATGATTCAACGTAGTAGAGGAGAGTAACAAACATGAGGGAATGAAGAATAATATAGGCCAATTAAATAAGAGGAAAGAAATTCGGAGAAGAAGAGAGCAAGAGAAAGGTATGGTGTTTCGGAATGTTAAAGGGTTTGAACTCCAAAATCAGGTTCAAGGATCTCTATTTATAAAAGTCATGGCACCACAACCGAAAACGGTTCATCATGATTGGCACCGGAATCGAAGCGGCAGGTCTAATCAAAGGTCATACGCGAAACGAAGTGACATATCATTAATATGCGTCATAATGATGCATGACATCATGACGTCATTCGAACCCGTGGACAACATAACTCCAGCAAATCACCCGGGAAATTCGAAGCATTTGAAATATGCGGCTCACAGAGGGCCACGTCTCCTGCTCACCGCAACAATCATGACTCGTGTAGTTCCACTTAATTAGCTCGACCACCAACAACATGATTCGCTCATTGAACCTGCTCGCGAAGTCGGCCTCAATAAGCGGAGGGACTAACTGTATAGGTCAAAATCTATCTCCTGAATACTTAAGACAAGATGGCATTAGCGAAACATTCACAGGCCGCCATGTGTCTTAATGGTTTAAGGAACAATGAAAGCCATGGTCGAAGAGTTAGCAAGGACTGAGGACGAGGAGTCGTCAAGGATCGAGGCCGAGGTCGAATACCTTTGACAGAGTTTGAATGACTAGTTTCAAGATACGACATTAAAGAGAATATTCTAGTGGATATTCTCTGCACTTGTACTATTAGGGTTTCTAGTAACATTATAAAGAGACACAATGATAGGTGACATGAGAGATTCACTTGTAAAATACACTTTGTCTTTATAGAGAGAATCTGGTCTTATTACAGGCATACAAAAATAACATTTTCACTAAGATTCTTATCTACATTTTTCACTGGATCCGAGAATAACTCGAATGCTTAAAGGCTTATCCATCATTCATCATTATCAAAATGAACATCCACTGATTTCATCCTTTCTCGGGTGACTCATTCGTTTTATTTATATAAATGTCATTTATTACTATTCATCACTATTTAATGCGCTATTACTTCTGTTTTGGGTCCTTGAATATTGTCATTATTGTACACCATTGTAACCTTCAGAATAGATCTACGTGCTATTTATCATAATACCGAGAATTTCGTCTTCAGGATATTATTGTTAACCAAGATTAACCCTTATTTGCATTAATCTAATTAGTTGAACTTAGATCTATATTTTTGGTCAAACAACAATGCCATTGAGTTTGCAAATGGATTGGATGCTCCTACTCTATAAAATTGTATGTCTTCTGCAATTTTCTTTACTTTGTAATTTTTCTACTATATAATAAGCGGAAAAGGGTAAAAAATGACCTTAAAGTATTGGAAATGGCTCAAATATGCCCTCCTTCCACCTATTAGACCATAAATACCCTTAACGTTAATTTTCGGACTACAAATGCCCCTCCTTCTAACAAACTATGACATGACATATGTGGGGCTTTGCATTAAATATGTGGCACTGGTTTATCGGTACACATAAAGCTATCAGACCCAGCACAAATAACCCGACCCATTTAGACTAACCTTAAATCCGGAACCTTTTATCTCAAGCCTACTTTCCATCTGAAGATTGAAAGCCATTGTCACAAAAGGTTAAAATTCTTTTTCACGATAAAAGAGAGAAAAACATGGTTTAAGGAAAATTTAGAGCTATACCCTTTTAAATTTTTATATTTTTCTTTTCTTTACTTTTGTTCTTTTGTTTGAAGTGATTTTATTTTCTGTTGTTGATAAATTATAGATACTTCAACTTGGTTCTGATTCTTATAGCGACTTATCTTTTAATTATTGGAATATCCAAAAAGAATAGTGAGAGGCTGACATTCCTTAATATATAGACCCTCTCACTAGATGAGTAAAAATTAAGTGTAAGTTCAATTCAATAATTTATTTACTCAATTATAGTATTAACCATTTGATCTCTCACGTCTATTCATGAATTTTTTTCCGGCATGTGTATTCACAAATTGTAAAATATAAGTGATGGAATGTAAATTTGTAATGAAGGAAAAAATGGGGGAAAACAGTGCTTGGAAGCTACAAAATGGATAAAGATTCACCATTACTAGCAATAAAAAATCTTTATCATCTCCTTAAAACCAAGTTAGGCGGAGAAAGAAAACCTCAAAAGTCTCCATCACCTTTTAAGTGTTGTTTTCCAGAGAGAGCAAGAGGATTTGGTTTTGAGGAAGATGAATTATTTCTCGAAAGGGTTTGGTTTTTGGATTAATCTTGGATTATTTATGTTGCGTCTAATATTTCTATGTGTACCAATAAACCAGTGCCACCTATTTGATAAAAGTTTCTGTTATAGTTCTGTTTGAAGGAGGAGCATTTGTAGTCCGAAAATTAACGTGTTTATGATTCAAACGGTGGAAGGGGGCAAATTTGATATATTCTCAATACGTTTTAACCGTTTTTTATGGTACGACGAAATGGCATTTTTGTAAATTCTATCTGCTTTATGAGTAAATGGGGCATTCTTCTTTGTTCATTCCCTTGGATCGGAGACGCGTGTACGACTACTGTATGGTTTTCAATTACCACCTAACATTTTCTTCTTATTCGTACATTCCAGCAAATCCATATTGATATCTTTCTCCCTGTATTTTGTTTCCTTTTCTCCTGTAATTTTCCATCGCTCATTTCCCAAATTGTCCATTTGTCATTTTAACCTTCTAATCTTTATTTCATTCGTTACTTCCGGTAAGTTTTTCCATTTCTTACTGATTTCTGCCAATCACTTTGGAATTTCTTTGAAAGTTTGTCCATTTTTGTTTCAATTTTTGTTTTCTTAAGTTTGTTCATTTTTGCTTCACTTTCATTTCACTTACTTTCCGCATAATTTCTTGCCATATTTTTTTATGCATGTCAGTAATTCTATCTGATCTGATACCTGGTACGTGAATTACTGATCGTTGATGTCTTTTCGTCTGTAAGCACTAATTAGTAATTACTAACTGCAAATCAAAATGTCTTTGCAAAATCTGTAGTATTAAGCTTTTTGTTGGAAGATTGGGTCTTTGTTACAATGGCAAAGATTTAGTTATTGACAATATCGGCTTATTCGTAAACATACTTTCATGGCGTTCCATCTGAATGTTTCTATTTTTACTCTTCTTTTGACTATGCAGACTGAGGAACTCAAGATGTTTGGTGATATACCTAAAACAATTAAACTATTTGGTAAGAATTTCTTGTGTTGCTCTCTTTTGTTACTTCGAGTAAATTATGGTGTCTTCAACTATGCAAAATTTTCCATTCTTGTGAATTGGGAAATTTTTTTCATTAACTTTTATACGAATGTAGGAACACTTATAGAAAGCTCGAAGCAATAGTAGAATTTTGTATTACTTGATAATCCAATTTAATGTGTTGCTATTGGTGAGGTAAATTGGCCATTGTATTAAAGTTGAGATGGTCAATTAGCTGAACAACTAAAAGGTTATTGAAAGACGAAACTAATTAGCTGAACTTGTAGAAATGAGTAATGATGATTTCTTTGAAGCTCTGCCAAAGATGTTGATGCTGCTGACAAACAGATTGGAAAAATGCCGATGAACTATCAATGTGTTGTATTTCAACCTTTCTAAGGTGAGATATTGGAAGCACTAGTTATATACCTTAATTCACGGAGTAAGAACATTTCGTTGTATTTATGATAGGTAAAATATTATTTTGTACTTTTCCCTATTTATAGATATTTTATTCCTCTATTTGCTACTGCTGGAATATTTATCCCATTTTTCTAAATATAAATTTTATGCTTATGCTTTTGATGTTTCCAAGTCAACTCTTTTGTGCTCTAACTAATTGGAAAGAATTTTAGTTACACCAAAAGATACAAACATGTTTGACAAGCAAAGTAATGTCCTCATTCACCTTAACTTATTTATTTTTAAATGCGAGTATTCAATTAATCATATATTGTCTTGTATGAAGAAAAACAATTATGGCGTAGAAAGTTGCATTATTAAATGCTGTATGTAATTCTTTTCTCTGAAATTCATATCATGTGTGTTAGAGTTGAATAAAGCCAGTAAAACTTCATAGTAGATTTGTCAACTTGCATGTAGATATGTACAATGTAGAGGCTGGGCATGTTGCCTCTTAGACATTGTACTCTCAAGTAGCAGTAGTCAGAGCATGCAACAGATGTGCCCCATCTATATATATATATATAAAGTTGGGAATAGAAAAAGTGATGTAGCACTCTCTATTGCTAGGATTCCTATTTACTATTCTCTCGTTTTTTTGGACCTTTTTCTCTTAGTTTTCCCTTTAAAAAACTGCAGAAAAATAAAAATACCCTATTTATCTCTTCCTTAAATGTGTTTCATTAATTTCTTTTCTCACTATTTTGGCCACCTTTTAACTTAGAAACTCCATTATAACTCTACATAAGAAAATGGTTAGTGACAATTGACCCTTAGTTGATAGACGGAGGTGGAGTTAGGTGGATTCACGTGGTGGTCATAGGCGGCAGAGAAGGCGGAGAAGGAAATAAGGTGGTGGCTTGATTTTGCTTTTTTCTCTTTTTTCTCTTTTGCAAATATAAGGGTAATGAATGAGGACAATATTAATTCAATCGGGCTATTCTAACAATAGAGTAATTACAAAAAAGAAAAAAAAAAGATCAATTAGAAGTACACTTATCTCTTTGATCAGCAATAGCATTCATCTTCTATATTTTTATTATACGTTGACATATTGAGGCATTTTTTAAATGACTCAATGCACTCTACCGACGTCTTAAATCTGAAATCCGTCTACAATTTTAATGTAACTGATTTCTCTCTTCTTCTTCTTCTTCTTCTTTCATTTTTCATTTACTTTTTCTTTAAGAAATATTTTTCAAATGTCTCAAAAATAGTTACAAATAAATACCACTAACAAAATTGTATATGTATAATAATTATAAATTTATATGTATAATTATTATCACAATTCTTTAATTATAAATAATATATACATCTAAATACAATCATCAATAAAAATTAATTATTTACAATGTTTTATTATGAACAACCAAAAGGTTAGAGGACTTATGTGACATATTTGTTTTCTCTCTAAATTAAGCGTTAGTTTATCTTTCTCAATTGAGAGGACTTTATCTTAAGAACTTTATTTTGTAATTCGATAAAAAGGTATATAATTTTTTTATCTTGGATTTATTTTCTGTTTTCTATTCACAGGTATTTTTTTTTCTTATACATTTGTTTTTTTTTTTCCCTGTGAATGTCTTACATTATATACTTATTTCTAAATTTAATTTATTATTTCTTCCATATTAGAAACTTTTTTTACAATTAAAAAAAAAAAATTAACCTGCAAGAAGGGCGGGCAAATTAACTAGTAATATCATTAATGAAAAACAAATTGTGAGACGCGTTTGCTAAAAATTTAAACTTGGTAGGTTCTCTACTACTTGCTAAAACTTCAAACTTAGTATTACGAAAATCTGCGGAAAATCTTTTACACATACATGCGATAATTATTGTGTTGCTACAATTTCTGAGTTTGAGGTGGTGCCAGGGGATGAAATTTATATCTAATAGTAATAATTTGAGAGGGTAGTGAGTATGCAGCTGTTTTCGATATACCATAAGTATGTATGCATGCATAACTACAACATAAAGAAATGCAGTAGAAAATAAAAAAGAAATATAAATAGCAGAAATAGTTTTTGCACTGCATAATCACAAAGTCACAACAAGATGTTAGTACAGAAATGGAATAACAGCTTTTCTATTCTTAGGATAATCTTCCCCAAATTTCTCCAAATACCACTTGTGATTCGAAACAGCTCTCGGAACCAAGTTAGAGCAAGTGTAAACGAAAAACGCAAGCCCAGCCCAAGACCAAGTCATCAAAGCCCAGCCCAACCATTCCATCACTTCCCCCAAATAATTTGGGCTGCTCACATACTCAAAAAGCCCACTTCTTGGAATCTTATATCCACCAGCTTGACTTTTCAGGCCCATTAACACACCATCGGCCCAAACATTCATCATCATACCAATTGCAAACACAACAATCCCACCAACAAATCTTAGCCAAAACAACTCATCAACATCATAATTAGCATAATGAGACACCCATCTAGTTTGTATATAAGCATTCAAAATATTATAAACAAAACCTGTCAAAGCAATATTCAATGGAAAATTACCATTGGTGGTTTTTTGGGAGAGTTTAATTGGGTAAATAATTGTACGATTGATGTAATGTAAAAGGAAAGGAGAAATGAGAATATAGGCTAAAGGGTTTGTGTGATTTTTGCCAAAAGGAAAGAGGAGAAGTGTAAGCCAAAGTGTTGGGCTTTCCATTAGAAACCATGCAAAGGGTGGTGAAATTGTGGTTCCTGAATTTGAACGGTAATGTTTGCCATAGGGAGAAGTTAGGAATTGGCTTAAAATGAAAGTGGGTATTGACATAAGGAGAATAAACAAGATGATGAATTGAAACAGATTTTGATCTGAGAACATTGTTACTCCGGTAAAACTGCACTCTTCACTTTGGACTTGCCGTAGCTCAACTGCTTTTTTGTCGGTCTAGAATGGGATAAAGCCTCTTTAAAAGGGTTGTCATGCGCGTGGTCGCCGCTCATATAAAGTTAGGCACCCATCCTTTTTTTTTTTTTTTTTTTGTTTCCACTCAGTCTCCCGTGCTCTGTATTGGGATCCGATAAATCCTATTAAATCGTATCGGAAAATACCACATTGGAACAGTGATGATGTCAGAAATTTTATATATGTAGTATAATTTTTCGATGAAGAATATTTGATTGACCATCCTTCTATGCATGTGGCTACTATACGCTAATGATTGCTGGTAAAGAATTTCCAAACAAAGATAACTTTGTACTCGGCCGTCGAACCTAAGTCCTTGTGAATACTTACCACTCCACCACAACTCTGATTGGCCAAGCACCTATCGCTATTAATAATTTGGCCCTACTTTGCTTGTTAGGGAGCTAGCATATTAGCTATAGATTCAAACGAACCTAGTAATTTTTTTAAAAAATTTATATTTTTATTAAAAAATTATTTTATATATATATATAATACTTAATTATAAATCCAACAAATAAAATGAGTTTTGAATTTAATAAAAAATTCATAACACATAAAATTCAAATTATGGTTCTGTTTTGGATACTAATTAAGAAGGATTCTTTTTAAACTCATGTTTTCCTTTTCTATTTCCAATTTAAAAACGAATTAACTGCATACATGTCATGTTCAAACTTAAAAAGGATTTTTTTTATGAGTTCCGGAAGGGATGTTTGTCCTCTTTTTCAGTATTTTTCGAAAATCAACACTAGAAAACATAGAAAATATCACAGGTATCTAAGCATCTACCTGACTTAGGGGTGTTTCTTGGTTAGTGCCTTGATTCGGTATTTTTAATATTTGATTTTCTAAAATGTTTTTAAATATCATATTTAATTAAATTTGGTATGGTTTGATTTTTTTTATTTGCGATTTCGATTTATTCGGTCTGATCACTTAGATTTATGCGGCTCGAATATTAACTAGTGCATTAAGATAAACTGTAATATTCTTAAATATAGTACTCACAAATATAAATATAAAATATAATAAGCTCGTTGTTGATAAAATCTTTGTTCAAAATCAAAGTATTAATTTATAGAGAGAAAAAATGTACATAAATTTGATTATTAAAAATATATTATTATTTTCTTAGAGTTATTGTTGAATTTAGAGAATATAATAAGAACTAATCCAATGCAACAGCAATATACGAGTAAGAAAACAACAAAGAGTAAGACTCAGAATTTGTATTCTTTTTTGTTCCTCCATTTTTACTGCCAACCGCAACATAAATGCCAAGGAAAATAGTAGTCTAAAGGCCAAAAAGCTCTGCATAGAAATCTCATAATGAGCAAGGATCGAGTTATATAAATTACTCGAGCTCTCAAACCAAGCTAAATAAAAAATACAACTACTAAAAAACGAAATTCTTTTTAGCAAGTGTTCCCATGAAAAAGTTCTCATAAAAAATATTTTAAAGCAATTGTATCTAATTTCCTTAGCATTCCATATCTGTTGAAGAAAGCGAGAAGAAAAGAAATGAAAGAGAAATGATTTAAAAAGTATAATATATTTTAAAATGAATGAAAGAAAGTTTGAAAATTCGAAAATTACTTTACAATTGCACTGTATAATTATCATCAATTTCTGTTTCTTGACAATTAAAGAGTGTAATTGTTCTTTTTTAATTACACTCAATTCTATTTTGATCAAGTATTTCGTTAAACAGACACACCAAAAACTGTATAATTATATCTGATCTAATTTTAAAATGACTTTCCAAACGAACTCTTAAAAACAAACACCTAGCTCCAAAGTTAGACTATCAAATGCATTATTTCATCGATAATATAACTGAAAGATACAAAGAGAAAAAGACCAAACATACTTCATTAATTAAGACAAAACCAGGAAACTTGTGCCGCTTCAGTTCCCTAAGGTAATGTTGATTAAAAAAAGTTGTTCCAGGTTTGGTGGGTATCTAAACTATAAATTCAAAATTCAATATTTAATTTTTACAATTCGTTTTATGCAAATTTAAGTATCTGCCTTCCCCTTTAAGCGCCATGCTTCTCCACCCTTTGCATACTAATTGGGCGATACTTTTTATGTTCTTGGTAGGTCTAGTGTACCGGTGAGTGTTTACTCAATCTAATGAGGCCCTCAAAGGGAGGGCTCGATTTTCATTAATTACGATTAGTTCTTCTCTTTAATCCTTATATAAATACATAATCAGCGTAAGATATGTGTGTTAGAATATATGAACAACGCTAGAGGGGGGGTGAATAGCGTTTTGCGGAACTTTGTCTAATTTTCGCAATCAAGATATACAATTTAAATATAAGTGCGAAAATAAGATAGCAAGAATATATATATTGCAGAAATGTAAAGAGAGAGCGTACGCCAAGATGTATAGTGGTTCACTACAACGTGTAGCTAGTCCACTCCTCAAGATCACACTTGAGATTTTCACTATCACTGTCAAGCTTACGGGTGCTTAACAAACCGTTACAACCACAAAGACTTGATCACACAAGCTTTGCAAATGTTAGACTTGCGGGTGCCTAACCAACCGTTCCACAAAGACTTGATCACACAAGCTTTGCAATGTTAGACTTGCGGGTGCCTAACCAACCGTTACACTCACGAACACTTGAATCCTTACAAGCTCCGTGAACAACAAGGAAGACACTCTTCCTCACAAGTGTATGACAACACTATTTTTCACTCGAATTACAACTCTCTCAAGAGTAGATGAAGTGAATAAAATTACAGCTCAAGAACACAACAATGCTTTCAAGAAATAGCTCAAAATATAGCTCAAAGAAGTAAGAATACTTGAAGCAATTTATCTTATGATTTTGGGTATTGTGTTGTCTTCAAATGAGGTTTAAGAGGGTGTATTTATAACCTCAAAACCTCATATAACCGTTGGCAATATTTGGCTAAACTCCCATTTGAGAAAACAAGAGTTTAAGGGCAAGAATACTTCTGCCCGTTGCCCATAATCGATTATTTCAAATAACTAATCGATTAGTATCAAAAACTATCCGTTGTAGCCTAACGGTAACCCAGATAATCGATTATTTCAGTCAGATAATCGATTATCTTGCTCAGATAATCGATTATTTAAGGCTGATAATCGATTCCTAAACTCTCTGGAATTTGCTACAGTAACACTGCTACAGTGATGCTGCTACAGTGACATTGCTACAGTAACATCAATGTATGGTTCTTTCCTGAAAAATTCCAGCGCAAATTTTAATCAATTATTTTGGTATTTTGTGAAAACCAATTGTTTTGAAAAATGTTTTAATTTGTGTTTGAAATCGTTTTAAAAACTTTAAGCCAAGTTATTAAAGACGATAAATAAATCAAACACATTAAAACTCAAAATAACATTAAGACTAAATGACAACTTCATTTGTCTTCAATCTTTTTGCTTCATCGACTTGTTCCATGCATCGACTCCTAGTATCTTGAAAGCTCGACTTGTACTCTAACAAAGTCCATAGCAATCTCAGTAGTTTGTCCATGATGGTTTGTCGATTATCAAAACCTATAACAAGACACAAAGTCATTAGTTAAGGTTACATAAATAAGAATGCATTTTCCAACAATGTGTGATAATTGTCCCATTGACGTTGTCATATCAGAGCAAGGGTAATAAAGAGGACGACCTAGTCTTTCATTAATTCACAGTATGGCTCAAACAGGTACGCTATCATCCTTGCTAATCTAAATTATATTATATTCTGATATCATGTTTGATCTTGAGTTATATTGTGTAAAGATTTTTACACAAGGAACATGGTGTCATTACGCTAATGATGATTACAATTGGTTCTTGATTACGATTTTGCAGTTGCATTGATGGTAAATGTGTAGGCTGATGAAATGTTGGTGGGTCTGAAGATTCCAAGACCACCAAGTAGAAATGTAGAAATGGCACCAAGTAGCTGATTTGAAGAGCACCATTGAAAATACTTTAAGTTTTTAAAACTTATTTCGAAATTAGCTAGATTTGGCAAACTTCAGACTTCTCCCTTTCCTCTTTCTTCTTCAGACTTTTGAGTTTGAAGTTTTAAACTACCAAAATCAAACTTCTGACGTTTGATTTTGACAGTTTAAACTTTAGACCTAAAGAGGCTATTTTTGCTCTTTGTTCGAAGACAATGGAGTAATTGTGCTGCGCTTTGATTACATGGTCTTAGTTGGGTTTGCTTCTTTCCTATTCACTCGAACCAATTTGGTCCTAGAGCTTGTTCAACTCATAATTCATTACATGGTCTTATTATGTTTTTCTGGCTGAGATCTTATTGAGTTGTGATTATGTAAGGTGTTAAGACTGAACATGAGAACTCAACCCAAAAATATTAATCTATTAACAACGGCGGAGTCAGAGTTTTCACTAAGAAATATCAAAATATAAGAAATTAAATACATCGAAAAATCAAGGAGACAACTTATAGTAAATATACATAACAATTACACCCGCTTGAGGACCAACGAACTTGTTGGTTCACTACAATTGCTCTTCTTATTAGGTGGGAGAGCCCATTCGGCCTATAAACCCATTAGAATTAAGCACTCTTTCTCAATCAACGAAAAACTCAATTGTTTCACAACATAATATATTAACTAATTCTCCTATTTATCTAATTGAAAGAAAATTTGTAAATTCAACTGTAAGGGGTCGAACTTGGACCGCCTGCATGGGGACAAATCGGGTTCTAGTTTATATGGTTGGTATCAATTGTAATTACTGTTCGGTAAACCGAGGTCAAGATATCAAAGATCGAAGAGCGAAACCGAATAACATCGAAGCAGGAATATCGAGGTATCAAAGATCGAAGGTCGAGACCGAACAACATCGAATTAGAACTTGAAGCCGTGCCGAGATGAACCTATTGAGCTCGATTCCGGGAAATGCCCTAGGGTAAGTTATCAAATTTGAATGACGAAAGGACCAAAAATTTCGTGATAAGTAAGCATCTCGGCGGGAATCACGGCATCAATCAATAGGACCGTTAAATCAGCACATCAAGAGATATTTTACCTTGTAAACAGATTCTTGCCTTGTATAAAGGATTATCCCCACGCTATATAAAGGGGCAATGTAATTGTTCTAGGACATCACAGAAAACAATCATCAATACAAAGAAAAGAAGTCTGCTTTCATTATTTTATACATTACTTTATTCATCTGATTTCGTTTATATTTACTGTTCATCTTGGAGGAATCAGTCAAGGCCAGGATTATCCAAGGCTTTGTGGTTTGCATTTCTTCTCCATTTATTTACTGACTTTAATTTTTATTATATTATTCGTTATTTGTATCAAACTAAATTACGTATCCTTAAAATCACGTATAAATTCAATTGTTATTCGAAGCCAAGGCTAAACAGTTTGGCGCTCACCGTGGCGCTAAGGATAATAGTGAGTGTTTGATACAATTTTTTGTCGCACAAATTGTTTTACACTTGCTTTGTGAAGTATCTCTAATTTCAGGTTACAACACAGCTATGTCGCATTTACAATCTGTGCCTTTGTACGTCGATAATGAATTTGATCATCAAGGCGAAAAACAGCACAACACCCGGTGATAAGGTTCCGATCAGAGCTAATTCACAAGTGGCAGTCGCTGTAGATCAAACTACTGGTCCGTCAAATAGCGTTCCTAGGGAACATCGATCAACAACACAGGGTCATCCCCAAAATGACGAAAGGGATTTTCGTCGCGGGATCAGCCTCAGAAAAATCTTTAACATGTTGCAAGCCCAGCAGACAACCATTGCTCAATTATAAAATCGAAGCCAAATATCGAACAAAGTTGAGCTCGACCCCTCTCGGGGAACTATTCCTGAGAATGAACCAGTCACAGAAGAGCCGAATGAAGGTGAATCGAGGGCAAACTCCGGGATTATGAGGATGCTCGAGGAATTAACCAGACGAGTTGAGTCTGGAGAGAAAAAAAATCGAGGCTAACGAATAAAAGGTGGAAACGTACAATTTCAGGGTGGATCAAATTCCAGGAGCACCCCCGATATTGAAGGGCTTGGATTCCAAAAAATTTGTACAAAAACCTTTGCCATCTAGCGCCGCTCCAAAACCAATACCCAAGAAATTCCGCATGCCAGAAATCCCCAAGTACAGTGGAACAACCGATCCAAACGAGCATATGACCACATACACATGCTATAAAAGGAAACGACTTGGAAGACGATGAGATCGAAGCCGTTCTTTTGAAAAAGTTCGGGGAAACTTTGTCGAAGGGAACCATGACATGGTATCATAACTTACCCCCTAATTCCATTGACTCTTTCGCTATGCTTGCAGATTCCTTTGTAAAAACACATGCAGGCGCCATCAAAGTTGAGACCCGAAAGTCAGACCTACTCAAAGTCAAGACAAAAGAATAATGAGATGCTCAGAGAATTCGTATCTCGTTTTCAGATGGAGCGGATGGACCTGCCACCGGTCTCTGATGATTGGGCTGTTCAGGCCTTAACCCAGGGGCTTAACGTTCGAAGCTCGACGGCTTCACAGAAACTCAAGCAAAACTTGATAGGATATCCTGCCGTCACATGGGCCAATATACATAACCGATATCAATCGAAAATCAGAGTCGAAGATGATCAACTTGAAGCTCCTTCGGGATCCATTTATCCCGTCATAACTCATGATAGAGTTCGAAGGGAGATTTATCGTGAACCAAGACTAAATAGAGATCGACATCGGCCATATCATGGGGATAGAAGAATCACTACAGCAAGGCAAAATTCCCCGATACACGAAAGGAGAAATGATCAAAGTTGGAATAACCGAGGGTCCATAATTAAAGGCAACTTCGAGAGAACCACCGTTATCAAGAAGCACTAAGTTATCGGAATACAATTTCAATGTTAATGCGGCTACTTTCGTATCGGCTATCGGTCGTATCAAAGACACTAAGTGGCCTCGACCGTTACAATCGGATCCGGCCCAAAGGGATCCTAATCTGATATGCAAATAGAATAGAAGGTTGCCGACAATTGAGAGAAGAGGTAGCAAGGTTGCTTGAAAACGGACATCTTCGAGAATTCTTAAGCGACCGAGCGAAGAATCATTTCAGAAACAGAAATAGACAGGCAAACCAAGAAGAGCCACAACACACGATTAACATGATTATCAGCGGAATAGATGCCCCTTAAGGTCCGATGCTGAAACGCACCAAGATATCCATCACCAGGGAAAAATGCACTCGAGATTACGCAATGAAGGGGATATTACATTTTAGCGAGGAAGATGCGAAAGGGATTATGCAACCTCACAATGATGCGCTAGTGATATCTGTGCTTACACACAGAATTAAAGTGAAACAAGTATTGGTCAACCCAGGCAGTTCGGCCAATATAATCCGATCGTGGGTCGTAGAACAACTCGGCCTGACAGATCGAATTGTCCCTACAGTCTGAGTACTCAATGGTTTCAACATGGCATATGAAACAACCAAGGGCGAAATAACGTTGCCGATAAACACCGCTGGAACCATTCGGGAAATGAAGTTTTGCGTAATCGATGGGGACATGAGGTACAACGCTCTATTCGGGAGAACATGGATCCACGACATGAGAGCCGTACCTTCAATGCTGCATCAAGTATTGAAATTCCCATCACCCGGTGGAATTACAATGGTCTACGGGGAACAACCAGCTGCGAAAGAAATGTTCGCGGTGGAAGAAATGACACCAATACCAACAGTCCCTTCACAAATAGTCGAGAACAAGGTAAAATAGCAATCACAGACATCATCCTCGACAAACGTAGACAAACAAACATATGTCGAGGATGACGATTACGGAATCCCCATATCTTTCGTCAGCCCCGATGAGTTCGAAGCTACCAAATTGACGATTGAGGAATTCGAGCAAGTCTCGCTCCGAGAAGACCTGCCCGAACGAAAGGTATATCTGGGCTCGGGCCTAAGCTCCGAGCTCAGGACAAAATTTATCCAATTTCTTATAACTGACGAAGATTGATTCGCTTGGTTCCACCTTGATATAACAGGTATACCACCGGAGATAACAACTCACAAGTTGAGCCTGGATAAAAAATTCCGTCTGGTCAAGCAAAAAAGGAGGCCTCAGTCCGATATCAAACACGCATTCATCAAGGATGAGGTAACTAAACTTCTAAAGATAGGGTCCATTCGGGAGGTTAAATATCCAGAATGGTTAGCAAACGTAGTAGTAGTCCCTAAAAAAGAGAACAAACTAAGAATGTGTGTAGATTATAAGGATCTAAATAAGGCATGCCCAAAAGATTCTTTCCCTTTACCCAACATCGATCACATGATCGATGCTACCGATGGCCATGACACCCTTAATTTTCTTGATGCTTACTCTGGCTATAACCAAATACGAATGGACCCGCCTTATCAAGAAAAAACATCCTTCATCACTAAGTATGGCACATACTGTTACAACGTGATGCCATTTGGGTTAAAAAATGCAAGAGCCACTTACCAACGCCTAGTAAACCGAATGTTTGAAAAACAACTAGGAAAAATGATGGAAGTTTATATTGATGATATGTTAGTTAAATCCCTGCGAGAAGAGGACCATTTGAACCATTTGCAGTAAACATTCGACGTGTTGAAGCAATACAACATGAAGTTGAACCCGAAAAAATACGCATTTGGTGTGGGCTCGGGCAAGTTCCTCGGTTTCATGGTCTCGAATCGAGGAATAGAAATCAACCCCGAAAAAACCAAAGCTATCGAGGACATCACAGTCGTAGATAATGTGAAGGCTGTACAAAAGCTGACAGGCTGTATAGCCGCTTTGGGACGATTTATTTCAAGATCATCCGATAAAAGCCATCGAATTTTCAATCTATTGAAAAAGAAGAACAACTTCTCATGGACACCAGAATGCCAACACGCCTTAGAAGAGCTCAAAAGATATCTTTCTAGCCCGCCCTTACTACATACACCGAAGATAGATGAAGAGCTGTACCTTTACCTTGTGGTCTCGGAGGTGGCGGTAAGTGGAGTTCTAGTTCGAGAAGAGCAAGGTACACAATTTCCAATGTATTACGTTAGCAGAACCTTAGGCGAGGCTGAGACTAGGTACCCTCACCTGGAAAAACTGGCACTCGCTTTGTTAAGTGACTCTAGAAAACTGAAGCCTTATTTCCAGTGTCATCCCATATGCGTTGTAATGACTTACCCGTTAAGAAGCATAATGCATAAGCCCGAGCTCTCCGGCCGATTAGCCAAATGGGCTATCGAAGTAAGTGGGTATGATATCGAATATCGACCCTGAACTGCTATCAAATCTCAGGTGTTGGCAGATTTCGTTGCCGATTTTACACCATCCCTAATACCCAAGGTCGAAAAAGAGCTACTGGCCGAATCGGGGACTCCTTCGGGAGTGTGGACCCTTTTCACAGATGGTGCCTCGAATGCGAAGGGATCGAGGCTTGGTATCGTGCTAAAGCCCCCAACCGGTAACACAATTCGACAGTTTATCAAGACTGTAAAGTTGACTAACAATGAAGCAGAATATGAGGCCATGATTGCAGGTTTAGGACTAGCCAAAAGCCTGGGAGCGGAAATAATCGAAGCTAAGTGCCACTCCCTTCTTGTGGTAAATCAAGTCAACAGAACTTTCGAGATCAGAGAAGGATAGATGCAAAGATATTTAGACAAACAACAAGTTTACACTGCATAGGTTCAAAGAATGGACCTTACAAAACATACCTCGAGAACAAAACAGCGAAGATGATTCCCTCACCAGTTTGGGATCATCGGTCGAAGATGATGATATTGAATCCGAAAAGGTCGTACAGCTCATGAGGTCCGTAGTGGAGAAATGCCACACGAAAATCAATACAACGAGTCTAACCTGGGATTGGAGGAACAAATACATAGAATACCTCCGCTCCGGAAAACTTCCCTCATATCCAAAAGAATCAAGAGCCTTGGGCACAAAGGCGGCTCGGTTCTATTTGTCCGATAATGGAACCCTATTTAGAAGAACGTTCGACGACGCCCTCGCGATATGTTTGGGACCGGGTGACACTGAATACATTTTAAGAGAAATCCACGAAGGGACTTGTGGGAACCACTCCGGTGCCGAACCCTTAATCCGAAAAATAATTAGAGCCGGTTATTATTGGATCGACATGGAAAAGGACGCGAAGGAGTTCGTTCGCAAATGTAACGAATGTCAAAGGCATGCCCCGATGATCCATCAGCCCGGGAAAACGTTGCACTCGGTCTTATCACCATGGCCGTTCATGAAATGGGGAATGGACATCGTTGGCCCTCTTCCCTACACACCAGGTAAGGCTCAATTCATTCTTTTTATGACTGACTATTTCTCCAAATGGGTGGAAGCGCAGGCATATGAGAAGGTTAGGGAAAAAGAAGTAATCGAGTTCATTTGGGATCACATCATATGTCGGTTTGGGATGCCATCAGAGATTGTGTGTGACAACGGGAAACAGTTCGTCGGCAGCAAAGTGACAAAATTCCTCGAAGATAACAAGATCAAAAGAATCCTATCAACGCCCTACCACCCCAGCGGGAATGGACAAGCCGAATCTACCAACAAAACAATACATCAAAATCTCAAAAAGAGGTTAACTGATGCGAAGGGGAAATGGAAAGAAATATTTCCTGAAGTCCTGTGGGCGTATCGTACGACCGAGAAATCTAGCACCGGAGCCACTCCCTTTTCCCTGGTGTACGGTGCTGAAGCTTTGATACTGGTCGAAGTCGGTAAACCAAGTGTTAGATTCCGCTATGTGATTGAAGAATCGAACCACGAGGCTATGAATACGAATATGGAACTATTGGATGAAAGAAGGGAAGCTGCCCTCGTTCGATTGGCCGCTCAAAAACAAAAAATTGAAAGATACTACAATAGGAGAACCCATCTTCGACATTTCAACATCGGAGATTTAGTACTTAGGAAGGTCACACCCAACACACGAAACCCGAACGAAGGGAAATTGGGACCGAACTAGGAAGGACCTTACTCCATCATAAAGATCACTAGAAAAGGATCATACAAGCTTGGAAGGATGGACGACAAACAACTACCAAACAACTGGAACACAAATCACTTGAAACGATACTACTGCTAAGGTACAATCCTTCATTCCTCATTTTTTCTTATTTTTATTCTGCATCGGCAAACTGACATTCACAGGTACCAAATAAAGTAGCCTCGAATAAGAAATTACAGGATGTTAGGACTGAAAGCACGCGTTGCACTCTTTTTCCCTTTGACCGGTTTTGTCCATTTTACGGCAAGGTTTTTAACGAGGCAACCACTTAGATTTGAAGACCGATAACAGATCGATGACAACGATACTCGGTGCTAATCATCGATCGACCTCAAATATCGGAAGGACGCTTGGCTACTTTGACTCGGGGAAACATCTCTAGAATCAAAGATCATTAGGATTCAATGTAAGGGTCAAACGGTCAAAGGAACCGTGCCCAAATAGATTGATCTAACCCCGGAATAAACTGTACAAGCACGTGAACAAGAATAAATATCTCTTTCACCAATATCCTGCCTCTGAGCCCAAGGGCCGTTTTAAATTTTCTTCGTCCAATTAAATACTGCCTCACTCGGGGACTCATCCGAAAATCAAATTTATTCGAAGGAGAATAAGACGTACTAAGGCCAACCCCGATTCTTAAAAGGCTAAGGCTATACCGAGTTAATGAAACTCGAAGGGGAATAAGACCTACTAAGGCCAACCTTGATTCTTAAAAGGCTAAGGCCATACCGAGTTAATGAAACTCGAAGGGGAATAAGACCTACTAAGGCGAACCCCGATCTTTAAAAGGCTAAGGCCATACTGAGTTGATCGAAGGAAAATAAAACCTACTAAGGCAGATCCCAAAACTGGCCAAGTCCAAATTAAGTTCAAGGGACAGAAAATTTATCGAGGCAAACCCTCAAGAAACGAATTAAACCAAGTCAGCAATAAAAGAAGGAAAGGAAAAAGGGCTTTTATATATACAAAATATGATTACAAAAATAGGGACATCATTACATAATATCAAAAAGGAAAAGCAAAGGCGCATCATTTTGAGTTCTCGGAGTCATCTTCCTCCGGAAAGGCTTGCTTTCTGGCTTCGGCCTCGATCTTTTTGGCATCTTCGATTTCGGCCGATATATCGAAGCCCCGTGCATGTATCTCCTCGAGGACGAACAGGTAAATTTGCCACTTCATGTGATCAACCAAATTTTTTGATTGATCTTGAGCAGCTTCGGCGTCAGCCTTGTACAGGGCCACTAGCTCATCGGCCTCAACTTTGGTTGCGCAGACTCCGATCTCGCCATATGCAGCTCGTTGGCTAAAATATCTCGATCCGAGATGATCACACTGACTTGGGACTGGAGTTCGTTGGTGCTCTTAGTCAGAGCCTCAATTCTCCCCTTTACTTCCATCAGTTGAGCTTCTGCTGAAACTAACTGAGCACGGAAAGCCTCTTTTTCTGAAGCCAGCTGATCCATCTTGCTTTTCCACTCATTGGCTTCTGCTCTAGCCTCACTTGCCTTGGATCGGAGTTGGGTGATTTGATCGAGCTGTTGCCCCACCTGCTCGACTAAGCCAGAATTGTCTCTCCGAACAAGATCCAGTTCGGTCCGAAGGCTCACCACCTCCCCTTCGAGCCGCTCACAGCGTCCCGATTCTTTCCGGTGACGAAGAAAAGCCTCATGATGAAGCACCGAGGCCTACAAACACTAAAGGAAATATGACAGTTAATTGAAGTTTTAAAGTGCAAAACAATGAACACCAGATGAGACTTATCAGAAACTTACCCTATTCAATGCTTGCTGAGATTCGTTGAACAAGAAGTATACATCCACCTCGTTCATCTTAGCCTGATCTTCTTCGGTCACCAAACACCAAAGATAGCTAGCCACCCCTATAGGAGCGGAAAGGACCTTAGCATCTTCGGGAATGGCAAAGGATATGATCCACTTCCGATCAAGATCTGAACTTGGAGTAGGAAATCTATCGACCAACTTCGGAACGAAAGAAACCCTGCTCGTGCCGGTGGAGGGACTTTTCATCGGTACTTCTAGGTTACCGAGCCCAAAGGTATCTTCAGCAGACGTCGAATCCACGCCATCGAAGATACCTCGGAAAGGGCCTTTCGGTACATGGCCCCTGCCCGGAGAATGTCCTTTTGCTGCTTGGGCCTCGTTCAGTGTCGACTCCGAGAAGGAAGGAGAGTCTATCATTTCTATGGGGCCTAAGATTCCCTGCGAAGGACCTCTTACATCGGTAAAAGCCCTAGCTCTTGCACCCATTTCGGAGCCCCCGACTCGATAAAGGTGTGTTTCATTGACTCTCATCTCGGGGACTTCCCATCCTTCAGTTTGAGACGGCTCGCTACCCAAAAAGTCAAAATCCTCATCTTCCTTGGCTCGTCCCTAAACCGACGAAGTGAGTCCGAGGACAGTATCCGGTCATTAATGCTGCTCTTGGGCTTACGAGCTATCCTTTTCTTCGGCCTCCTTCTCCGGGCTCAAAAGAACTGGGGGCTTCCTTCCTCTTTTTCTCTTTCTCCTACTATGAAACAGGGGGCTTGCAGGGAACCTCATTACCAGGGGACGCTGGCCTCAATTCAACGTCCTTTGATAAACCTACAAATGAAGAGTAAAGAAAATTAGAAATCAATAACATGAGACACTGAGTTCGGACTTAACCTGTCTCACCATTGTGTCGGGCCTCCCATCGGCCCTTCGAGAGCTCGCGCCAAGCACGTTCCGAATAGGGTCTTTGGGACACTACTCTTTCGACCCATTCCTTCAGATGAGGAATCGCGGCCTGCATACAGGATACGGCTACATCATATGGAACTGGTTAGTAAAATAACGAAGGAAAAAACATTGAACAAGTTGAGATATAGGATAACACTTACGGTTCATGTTCACTTCTCGGGGAACGGCATGTCTTCGGCCGGAATCAGGTCCGAAGTTTTCACTCGAACAAATTGGCTCATCCTGCCTCGATCCCTATCCTTATCGATGCTAGAGAAGGGGGCTTTTCTTGCCCGGCGAGCAAGTTTTATTAATCCCCTCGGAAGAGTCGGGGATAGTATAACCGCAGAAGGTGATCGACGGTGAAAGAGTGCCCGTCGATCTTGCTTACAGAAAAGCGAGAAAGAGAATGACTATTCTCCAGAAAGAAGGGTGGATCTGACCCAATGTTACTTCGTACCTTTTGCAAAAGGCAATGATAATAGGGTCCAAAGGGCTCAACATGAAGGGATAAGTGTAAACACTCAAATAACCCTCCACGTGGGTGGTGATCGCCTCTTCCGGTGCAAGAACGACCACACACTTGCCGATCCAATTACAATCTTCTTTAACCTTGTCAAGGATTTTGTCCGTAATCGAACAAATATACCTAGTGACCGGTTCACACCGACCCGGTACTGAAGAGATTTTATCTACTTTAAAGTCGGCACCGATGGAACATCCAGTCGGTACAAACGCCTTCAAAGGAGGTTCAACCATAGTTTCCTCAACATCAACAGGTTAAGGATCTTCAGTAGGTTGAGAAGAAGAATGGGTCTGCCTCTGAGGAACGGATTTAGAGGTTTTCGCCATTGTTAATTAGGAGATAAAGAAGTTAAAAGATGCGGGAGTAAGATAAGAACAAAAGGGAGATCTCTTGCTAGGAAACTTAGAGAATTTGAAGAAGGGAATGATTCAAATGTTCAGATAGCTTAAACTTCTGAAAGTGAAGACGGAGAAGGGTATTTATAGCCCCTCAAAAGCGGCGGTTCGCGTTCCAAAGCGACGAAGCACTAATTAGCATGTACTAATGTTGCAGAGGTTTGTCCCAAGTTTGTCTCTGATGAGACATTTTCGACACGTACCACGTACGTCGCAGTTCCACCGTCATTTATCAATATGATGATTCGTTTCTTTTGATGGGACGCTCCGACTTTCGTTCCACACGCGTCATAAGTATGTCGCCATTCAACCTAACCAAAAAGTTGCGACTCATATCGTTTTTCGTCATTACTCTCCAAAAAACGAGGGGACTATCTGTATGGGGTCGAACTCGGACCGCCTACATGGGGAAAAATCGGGCTCTAGTTTATACGTTTGGAATCAATCATAATTACTGTTCGGTAAACCGAGGTCAAGATATCAAAGATCGAAGAGCAAAACCGAATAATATCGAAGCAGGAATATCGAGGTATCAAAGATCGAAGGTCGAGACCGAACAACATCGAATCAGAACTTGAAGCCATGGTACCCGAGATGAACCTATTGAGCACGATTCCGGGAAATGCCTTAGGGTAAGTTATCAAATTTGCATGACGAAAGGACCAGACATCCCGTGATAAGTAAGCATCTCGGCGGGAATCACGACATCAATCAATAGGACTGTTAAATCAGCACAACAAGAGATATTTTACCTTGTAAACAGATTCTTGCCTTTTATAAAGGATTATCCCCACGCTATATAAAGCGGCAATGTAATTGTTCTAGGACATCACAGAAAACAATCATCAATACAAAGAAAAGAAGTCTGCTTTCATTATTTTATACATTACTTTAGTCATCTGATTTTGTTTATATTTACTGTTCATCTTGGAGGAATCAGTCAAGGCCAGGATTATCCAAGACTTGTGATTTGCATTTCTTCTCCATTTATTTACTGACTTTAATTTTTATTATATTATTCATTATTTGTATCAAACTAAATTACGTATCCTTAAAATCACGTATAAATTCAATTATTATCCGAAGCCAAGGGTAAACAGCAACCTCAAAGTTAGAAACCAATGTAAGTCTGTACTGTGATCTGGGCCTGGGCCAAACGGGCCAAACGGGCTTGGGTTGAGGCGGTCCCGGGCCAAACGGTCTCGGGCCTAACGGGCCAGATGTAAGGGACCGGCCCACTGCGGTCCTAAGCCCACATGGTCCCGGGCTATATGGGCCGGGGCCCGCGGGCCTAAACGGGCTTTCATTCCGGACTAATTTTTTTTCATCTAGGGAAATTTCTTGTAAACTATATATGCATATATATATA